>NW_019293873.1:0-30765 GCF_000500325.1 Leptinotarsa decemlineata
ATTTCATCAAATATTTTATCTGATATTAGACATCCTTTTCCAATTTTTATAAATGTATTGTACCAATGTTCATCCAACACGATGTACCGAATATTTTACATAACCATAGTATACAACAAAGTTGTAAGTCTAATCATACATTTATATCTTAATATTACTTACACGCACAATTATGTAGCATCCCTGATGATGAAAAGAATTTATAAAATTTCTGAAAGCTCGGAAAAATTTTAAAGAGTACGGAAATAACTCCACGAAGACATACTACGCTCTTCTCACGCATTCACCAGCTAACTCCCCAAGTCAAACGCACGTAAAAAAGTTTCACTTCAAAAAACTCAATTGGAGAAATATGAAGAATATAATGAGGTGAAAAATGAAATAGTTTGAAAAATTTGACTCCAGAAAAATGAGTATGGAGTTTAAAAATATAGGAACACTCACTTGTAAAAAACACATTATTGTGACCTGAAATCTAAAGGAATAATTACATGGGTCGAGGTCAAACTATGAAGATAATAAATATGAAAAAACAGTAACCAACCAAAACCGTTTAAAATATTTCGTACCATTTTCTGCATCTTTTTTCATCATTCACTTTCGTTATTGATTTCCAATTTTCATTGTACTCCTACATTGTATATTTTATTTTTTGATGCTCTATTTCTTGACTAGATCATCGGAATATTTATTTTCTTCTAGGCTGCAGTACATTACCGTTTAATACCTACCTTACGTCCAAGTATCGCTGGTCCTAAACCTCCATTCTCAGAATATTTATTCAACTCCTCGTCGCACAACTCAAATAAATTCATTTCATCCATAAAAATCGTCGAAAGCTAACCTCACGCTACTCAGTGCCTTATTAAGGCACAAATTTTCTTGATCACCCTTATTATCAGTCACACCGTTTTAATATTGAATGTGGTATATTTTCTTCGTCATTAATATCATCTGCAATGATATTGCAGATGATATTAATGACGACGTTTTGTATGATATCACCCAATCAACATACAAAACGTAAGAAGCTCCAGTTATGATAGAACTTATTTGTAGATATCGATCAATTACAGAGTTCTAATTGTGACTTCGTGAATATGTTATCTTAATATACTCTACAAGAATGACTGAAAAAGAATTCGTCAAAGCCCGATCATAAAATACGTGAATATAAAATGTATAGTCTGTATGTATAGCATAACGAAATCTTTGGTTCCATAATTTCACCTGATACCTAGGAAGTTGATGAACACAACTGAATGAGGAGTACCTCTCTGGTTCGACGTTTTTATGTTCACCTCATCCTCTGCAAGTATCAAGAAATATTTGTTTTCAGTTTTTATAACTTTTACGCACATTGAAAATGAAAAATGGAAAGAGAAATCTTTATTAACTTTTTGAATTCCTGTCGTGAAGTTTGGAATCAACTCTTTCTTTCATTATATGCAAGTGAAATTTTTATACGATGCGATATTATATACACAAAACAGGAAAATACCAAGCTTCAATTTCATTCGAAATCTAATGATTCCAAATTGAAATGGAAAGATATAAATTTTTAGCGAAGCTAATATTGCCAAGCTGATAGGGAATACAACCGATATAAATTTGTGCATCGTGGTCATATAGTTTTTGATTACACTTCAGGTTTGAATGTATTGGAAATAGCACATCGTTTTAACCACTTCCCAAAATTGTCATATTCAAAAAATATTTTCCATTGCCGATAATCGGGTAAGAAAATTCATTTTGAGCCAGTAAAAAAATACATGCAAGTTCTATTATGTGATCATGTTTTCTTCGTTTAGTAATGATCCATAACTCACACATTCGAACTGATCACAGTTGATCAGATACGTATATAACTCACAACTCTCAAGGTGATTTACAGATCAGCAAATTGATTAAGTTACAGTTGTATGCGAATAATTTTCTTTTATAAGTGAGCCATGAAAATGACCTACATGTTCTCAAATTTTTAACTTTTCGTAGTTCAACAGTCAGTTTCAAAATATATAATTTTCAAATGAGATTGAAAACATAAAGAGATTACAAGTATACTCCCCCATAAATTTGTAATGTGAAGAAAAAATCAAAATTTTTCAAGAGTAGTCGGAAGATTGATTAGCTCTATATCATATTGATTTGTAAGTAACTCAATCAAGGAGTTATCTGTTATTATTTTTTTTTGCCTTCTGTTTAAATCTGTTTAAAATCTGTTTTTCCGTTAACCAGCTGTCGCACCCCTACGAACGACAACCCTCAGAAGTCGAAACTTGTGCGAACTAAGCATTAACGAGGTATTACCTTTTAACGTGTGATTCCTAACACGGGTTGGACGGTAGCAAGTGAAGATAGATCGTTCAGACTAGGGCTTGAACCACCGACCAACACGACAGTCAATTCGAGTGAGTGAACAAAGCACCCACGCCGAACCGCTTGGCTACCGACTGACCAAGGTAACAATTGCCTCATACAATATTTTCTGGGTATTCAATATAATTTTTCAATGTATGAGACAGATATATTAAAGAAAGCCATGTTCCCCTTTTCAAACTTCCACCATATTTTTCTTTGACCGCCGAAATTCCATTTCGCTGAAGCTATGTAATCCTATTTCGAACTCTCTTCTCGGTAATACCAAGATTGATGGTAATTGGTCGATATTCGAAGTGACGGCTGGATACAGTGACATGAAATTGTCGGGTTCAAGATCCTGAAAATTTCCTAGAGAAACGCTCGTGTCTGACAGTTAAATTTTCCAGCTCCAGAGGAAACCCACAAATTAGAGCGACTATGCAAGAAGGTGTAACGGTATGCATTACTCGAGCAGGACAAAAGCGAATTGGGACCGTTTTTGCGCTTCTGCAGCAAAACAGAGGTTGAATTATTTTCTCATTATCTTGTTTCGGTCAAGAATATACAACGCAGTGAGCCAAGTAAAGAAGTTCCTACTACAACGAATTGTTTTGCAATTGGATTATCTTCTGCATTCATGAAAGAATGACTATGTGGACAGCGACGAATCAACTTTTTTGATAAAGCAAGTTTCATTGAAAATCCGATAAAAAAGGAACAATAATAATCGTCATCTGACATTTGTTATTTGGTTTTTCGATATTTCTAAGTATTTATAACTGTAGCAAATCTTGTTAACAAGTGAAACTGAAAAATTCATTGAAGAAGAAACAGTTTTTAATCCGTACCGAGATAAAACGTTTCATGTTGTCTCAGTCTGAGGATTTCACAAAATTATATTCAATTTGACCAGTTATTAAATATGGTACAAATCAGTTGACCTCAACTTTTACACAGGTTCGAGGGTCTCATGACAATTCACGATCGAATGAAGGAATGGTCGGAAAATAACCGAAATTTTTGAATTTCACGGGTTTGGAGAGTCCTATTAGTCTAAGATCCCAAGTCAGATCTACCTTTTTCAATTTGAAAACATATAAAATATGTTTGTAAACGTGTACCAATAGGGTTGTAGTGAAATGGTTATTCATGATATGAGTGTTGAAAGTAATGTTTTTGTACAGCTATCATTAAAAGTGACATTTTCAATGGTTGTCAAAAGTATTAAAAGATGATGTCAAAAATAGCGTGTCAAAAATATTTTCAGCATTAGTGTTCAAAGTATTTTCAACACGATTTTTTTCAAGCAAGTAGCAATAAACAAAACATAATTATTTTATTTTCAAGGAAGTTAAATAGATATAGATACAAGTGAAATATGTTACAAATGTATTATATACATTGATTAAATTATTATTATTATTATTTATGAAAATTATTATGAAGAGTACAATTAGAACAAATGCTGATATTAATATCTTGCGTTGTTGAAGAGCCTTGTAACATATTTGAACTATCTGAGTTGACAATTTCATGGGCATTAACGTTCAATTCTTGAAGTGAAGAGGACGAAGCTGGCTGTTGAGACTATTCTTTCAACAATAGCCTTTTTACACGCTTTATATTAGCTTCACCTGTATGAAGTATGTTTGTTTGTTTGTAACTCTCCTTTCCCGTTTGAATGCTCTGGATCTGTATTTGACAGAATTATCGACATTATTGCTTCATCTGTTCGCGGGCAGATGGCGCTGTACGTAACCTTCTTGATACAATTCGAACTCACTTTACATGTATTTCTTCATTTGAAAAAAGTATTTTTTTATTAATACCCGCGCCTGCTGCCTTCTTTGGGCTTGGTAGCTGATTTTCAGGCTCCCTCTTCAGAATGGGAAAATATCAATGGTAATTTTTTTAACAATATACGGCTGATTGATCCTAACGTTTAGATGAAATAAATATAGTTCAAAAGACTAAAAAACACGCTTCAATAACATACAAACGTCAAAAATTAAAAATAAATATAGTTTAAAAAACTAAAAAACACGCATTTAAAGAACATCGAACTAAAAAGTGATTTTTTTTAAATAAGCTCAAAACAATAGCGAAAGCAGCATTCGTGCATGTTGATAAAACAATTAACTATTTTCAAATGAAGAAAGAAATACGTTTAAAATGAGTTCGAATTATATCAAGGATGTAACGTACAGCGCCATCTGCTCGCGAATAGATCAAGCAATAATGTCGATAATTCTGTCAAATACAGATTCGAGCTTGAGGGTTACAAACAAACATACATACATACATAAATACAAACATATATAAATACATACATACATAAATACATACATACAGGTGAAGCTAATACAAGCGTGTTAAAAAATATTTTGTTTCTGAGGCGAATAGTAAAGCTCTCTCGTTACGACATGGTCGTCATTCTTTAAAAGCGTGTTTTTTAGTTTTTTTAAGTATATTTATTATAAGAAATGAATCAACCGATGTAACCCTTAGCTACTGTTGCAGACTTCCATCCTCCGTACTTCTTAATATCCGTTATATTTGCTCCTGATTCTGCTAGCAAAGAAGCAGAATACCTTCGAAAACAGTGACTTGCATATTTCTTTGGTTCCTGGAGGTTCAGAAACTCAGCAATGGTAGAGGGCATTTTCTCAAACGTGTTTATACCAACTGGGTTGGCATTGCATTTATAATTTGAGCATTTCAGAAAAAAAAATGATTGTTAACAGAAGAGCGTGATGAAATGTATTTATTAAAAATAGTCAATTTTTTTTAACAATGCAAAAAGAACGACCTATTTTCGTTTTTTGTATTTGGAATTTGAACAATCAATGATTTATCCATTAATTCAAAGTCTTCTATGAATAAATTGCACAGCTCTTCACTTCACAGCAAATGCGATAACATGAAAATAGTTAACTGACAAGAGATGTCAAAATGTATTTTTATAGAAATATTAAATGTATCTATTTCATTATGAAAACAAGAAAGTTGTATGATATTTGTGTTAAAAGTAAGTTTTATTTTGTTCGTGAAATTGCTCAACTCGCTACGCTCGTTTCGCAAACTTTTCGATTCACAAAGTAAAACCTTACTTTTAACACTCATATCATAAACATTTTTTTTATTTGACTGTAGGTAATTTTATTGCGAGTAGACTGGGTTGCTCGTGAAAATCTGTTCATAGATAGCGGTAGTAAGGCTTTAAACTTATGAAATTGGAACAGGCAAATATGTGTGACAGAGAAGCGTTGCTCGTACTATTTCATGCGATAAAAAAAGACGCAGCACAGGAGGTAGCTGCGCGCTACCGGTCCGTAAAATATGAGAGTGCGGATGCTTCCTATTCGTAGTATACAATTGGAAAAAACGATATACTATAATCAGTTTGGAGCATAGTGCATGTGAATTGAAAAATTAATTTATTGATTTCAATGATAAAAAATTCGATCATTGCTATTCAAAATCAGTGTACCGACGATCTAATAACTTTAAGTACGAATAGGTACAATCAAACAAAATTATTTGGTGATATGCTCAAAATTTCTGGTTCTGAAATTAGGCTTGTCAGTTCAGCGACAAAGAAAAAACAGTAGTGATGACCACAATGATATCAATTGCAGGGAGCTAGCATTGAAATTGGGATTCAATCTGTTCTTAAGCTTACCTAGTTTCCATGCATACACAGGTTCCGATTACATGGCCGCGTTTTACTATAGAGAAACATACCAGAAATGCTCTGTTCCTTTATTTAACAGAGTCGACATTTTTCTTTGCGAAAAAATGGACGTTGTTATAAAATGAATCCATGGTGGCTATGTATGATACAAAACATTTTCTTTAAGATGAATTTCCTTGAAAGAGTCATAAGTTTCGACTCAAATACCATACCACCATGCTGGGAATCACTGAAACAAAAAAATTCATGTCAATTCAATGTGAATATTACTGTGAATATTACTGTGAATATTACAACACCGGATCGTAACTTCATCACCTCGAAACACGTGTCAAGGTGTTGAAATAACAGTTTGGTGTTGGGATAAAACTCCACTTATATTTATTACTACACCAAAGGTTCCAAATAGTAGATCAATTCAATGCGGTTACATGCCACTGACAAAAAAAATATGCTCTGAAAATTGAGGTTGATTTCTCGATGGTTATTTAAAACATAATGGATTTAATTGAGATCGAACACCTCTTAAATAGATGATATTCTGCAAGTAACCGAAAATGCAAAAGAAAAAGCTTTTTGCGACTTAGAAGACGGCGATGTAACATCTGGCGATTCCAAACATACACGGAAAAAAAAGATTCGTTGAATGAAAGAAATTCACTTCATTCAAAGAAATAAAAGTGTCATATATGCACGACAAAATATTTTGTTGATGCAGGAAAAATAAATTCTTGACACCCATATATTTCTTCAAACATATGTTCATTGTATCAAACAAATTTTTTTATTGAAACAATCACATCGATCAGTAATTTCAATTTGAAGAATAATTGAATTCAAATAATATTTTGTGTGATTGATAGCGGGAATGATTTAGAGTAATTCAAATATTCAATCAAACAAACAAAATTTAAAGATGGGTGAGATAGTTGAACTGATTGAAGTAATCAAATGTATTTTCTATTTGGGTAAAAATTATGTTGAAGAAACATAACATATCTGCAGGATGATGGAAAGCTCTGCTTGTTTTTATAATGGGAAAATTTCCACTGGAGTAATGATTTTGTTGAACAAATAATTAATAGTAGTTGAACGAACAATATTTATAACTCATTGTGAGTATTTTGTCTTCAGAGTAAAGCATTTCAAGAGTTCAAAATAAGTATGAATAATGATAACCCAAATGAATTAAAGTTAGAAATCAAAATCCTTCCCTCTTGTTTGGATTTGGTTATTGGATAAAATTAATCAAATATTATACTAATTTGAGAACCAGCATCTCGTTGGTAGTAATGAAGCTTCAATTCGGTTCTAGTGAAACTTTATCATTCTTTTCAACGTTAAATATTTTTCTATAAAAAGAAAATCATTAGACCATCGATTGTTGTCATCTCCTGCTGTTGCTGATTCGATTAGTGCATGAAGTTTTGTAGCTAAAAAGCGTATTGAGAAAAGTACTTTTCGGCAGAATCAGAAATACAGAAAGTCAGTGATTGAATTTACATGAATCTCCAATCGAAATAGATCAAGTTATTGAATAATTGTGAGAATATAGTTTGTTCAACAACCCAATTTTTCAATACATTATCCCAACTGGATTAGTGATCTACTTACGTATCACGATTTTTTAATCAGCTGCTGATGGAAGTCTTGCGGATAATATTTCATATTCAATACTGATTATGTAAATACCATGGAAAACTTTTCAACATGAGTTTCAGTAACAAATTTATTTCAAACTATTAAATCATAATAGGGTTCTACAAATATTTAAATAAAAATATGAATTCTTCACTTTTTAATCTTAATCTAACACAAGAGAAATTCGGGATGATTTTGAAATAAAAACATATATCCACAAACAATTGCCTCTTGGTAATCAATAGATTTGGTGGAAGTTCCTGATGTTGAAGGCGAGTTCGATAAAAGAAGTGAAGATGTGTTCTTATTATTATTGGTGATATCTACCAAAATTCGATTTCGAAACCTTTCAGTCAAGTCATATTCTGAAAGGAAACTAACTAGCTTGGATATTATCTCATAGAAATAAAAAAATATAATTATTTTTTTTTTGTACAAATCCAATTCAACGAACGGAGGTATCCTTATTTTTTGATAATAGAAAAACAACAATGACGTACTTCATCACAGAAAAATTTGATTAAACTGTGATGACAAAACTTACTTAGCTCTCCAACCATAACTTTCAGGCTTTCCATTATACTAAATTTGATAATTCTAGCAGCTAATTAATTAGGTACAAACCAGAATAATCTGTTTAAAATATGATTTTCCGTTATTTAGCTGTCGCCCCCATACGAACGACAACTCTCAGAAGTTGAGAAACTTGTGCGAGCTAAGGACTAACGAGGTCTTACGTTTTAACGTGTGATTCCTAACACGGTTGCAGAATCATCCCCTCTTCAACTAGATAAATTCTCTCGAGAAAAATATCTGGTCGAGGCGGGAATCGAACCCACGATCTTCCGATCGTGAGTCGGGCGCACTACCACTGCGGCCAATTCCACAAGTATGATAAGTATCTACAGCAAATCGCAAAAATATATAGTTATTTGAGAAAACTGAATATGATTTCAATTGTAATGGTAAACATATTTATTATAAAAGTTACGAATGAAAGATATACCTCTGTTTTATATAATTCTTCATTTATTCCATAAATTGCTTCCTTGAATATTTTTTGTTTTGCCACTTGAGGTAATCATTCCTTTGATTTCTTCATCATTGAGCCTTTTAGCTATGTCTGACGCCAACCAGGTCATTTAATTCCAAGTTATTAAAAAATTCCTGCACGTCTAAAATTGAAAGAGATTATATTGAATGTTTTGAGTTCGTGCAGTTCTGTTGGAAGTCGTCATTTCTGTAAATATGTTATGTGCAATTTCCAATGTTGAATCACTTTTTCACGTAATGAAAATTTTGTATTTCCACATTATATCTACATATGATGATGAACTTAATTTTGAATTTTTTTTTTATTTTAGAGACGTTTTTAAATTACGCTCCAAAATAATTCCCTACAGTTCACTATTTTTCTCTTTTCTATACTATGAATAGGAGCACGTACACTCTCTCATTCTTTACTTGTAGGTATTGTGCAGCTGCTGCACTTCACTTCATCGCAAGCAACGTTTCTCTGTTTCACATATTTTCCTGCTCCATTTTTTTCAGACTTCAAAGAACAGAACAAGTTAAGTTAATGTGGCTCTACATGTGGCATATGGTTATCAAATTGATGAAGTCGATGTTACGTGGGATCCTCTACTATATAATCAATATTTTCATTATGTTCATATACATTTTTAACAGTATTTTCTCTTTATTTTTTCTCTGGGAGCCTTAAAAAAGTCATAGTCACGACAGCATCAGGGGGTCTGAGGGGCCAGGTAGACCCCCAGCCACGCCGAGACGTTGATACGGTCGCGTTTGGTCGAGATAGGTTTAGGGAAATCCATTTAGGTACCGCTCCTCTGCCACACTAACCTGGCCTCACACGAGGCCAGGCCGCTAACCGAACCTGGGGTGTTTCCTCCACATCCAAAACCGTGGTCAGGTGTGAGAAATGGACCTTAGGTTGCATTCGACTCAGTATCGACCGGACCAACTATACTCATATTTCCACAGAGAGTGCTCTGGTGGCACACCTGCCCCTGCTGACCTGCCAAGTCGAGTGGGCACATAGTTCCGAGAAATGGTAGGACAAGAACCTAAGCTCGGATACTAGGAGCGCCGTCCGTCTTGAACGTCTGCCTTAGTGCCTTCTAAGGCTAGACTCTGATACTGCTCCGACACCTTGAAGCTTGGATCTTCACAGAAGCAGGCGGGAATCACGGATCGTCGCGAGCTTTTCCGTATCCCAGTAAGGGGCTGTATGCACCCATAAATGGGTTCACGCATTTCGTCTCATCTACCTGCTAGTGAAGCACTGCTCCTAAGAGGCCAACGCCAATGGAGATGAAGACTTACTAGCCTCCAGCCGAGAGTGGGCACTCCATACCCCCTCTAGGAAAGTTATCATTCCTACGTGTGATGAGTAACCGTCGAGGACTTTTTCGAACTAACTTTACCATACATCATAAGCTGAAGACTTGCGATGAGTAACCGTCGAGGGGCTCTCGCGAGACACCACTATCACACATCTAGCTGAATCCGGCGTTCTCAAGAGCTTAGTAATTTTCGTTTCTTGAAGCAGATGAATCAAATAATTTGTATTGAATTTTGTATAAAAAATGAAATGAAGTGTAACAAGTGTGCGAAATGTCAACAATGACCCATGGTTTACGAGTGCTAGAAGTGTTTCCAAGATGATCATGAAGATGTTGAAGATTTATAACACCTCAACAACCGTGAAACATGATTATGAACGATCGCCGAATCTGAATCAGAGGGGTTACTCGGGATGTTAGCATATAGATTGGCTCACACCATGAAATTTTTTCGAAGGGTACAAAATTACTGTAACAGGTGACGAAATATAGATATAACGTCAAAACTGAGGCTCAATCGTCCTAGTCAAAGCATTCAGCTCACCAAGGTCGAAAAATTCTGACAATTGCGGTAAACATGAAGGTTATGCTCATTCTGTTCTTCGATTTCATTGGAATATGCATCATGAATTTCTGCCACGAAGTCAAACGGATTTGTGGAGAAACAATTCATGGCGTTCGCACCACGATAATTCTGCTGCTCAAACTTCATTGCTCGTTTATGAATTTTTGGCCAACAATACTGTGACGATAATTCAGCCTTCAAGGCTCCATGGGAATTATTCCTATTTCTGGAAATGTAATAAACTTCAAAGGGCCGCCATGCATAAAGTCAACATACATATGAGAGGGTAAATTGTTTACTAATAGCTGCCCGTCTAGAGTGAAGAATTATTGGTTTGCAAAAAATTCATTGATGGTGTAGCAGTTTTTTTGGATGAGATAGGCTTTCAATCGTGCTTTAAAAATCGAAATATTAGGAGATTCTCTCACTGTGCCGTCTAACTTATTGAAAAATTTTGGGCCAAGGTATAGCCAATTTTGGGCCAAGACATAGATGTCATTAAATGCGTATCACTCGAAGAACTGGAAGCTATCCCAAAAATCGGGTCTGAGAAAAGTTTTGGGGATTGGAAGAAGCGCTGACACAAATGCAATACGTGCATAATTTCTGATAGGGACTATTTTGAAGACCACTACATTATTGTGGACGAATCAATGAATATTTTTTAAAAAACTAAAATTCCTGATATGCTCTTAATATTAAAAACCCATATTTCATATCCAATATGACAGTCATTACAAAATGACTGACTCCTATGATAAACGGAAAACAATAAGCATAACGACGTTTTTCTAAATCGAATACCGTGAACGCTGTAAAATAAAATGGTGATTTTTAATATCCATAATAGCCCCTCTGATATGGGTATCATAAACTTCTATTAAAGTGGAATGAGCTAATGTACTGAAACGAATGAAATATGCTTTGCTGGAAGTAGAGAATGGATAACTGGATAACTGGATATATCATGAACTTTAATTCAAAATTTTTCTCGTATTTGATTTAGTTCTGCTCAAATCTTGTACCGCAAATTGCAAACGAAATAAAATTTACTTACTTTGGCAAGTTTTGTGGAATTACACACTACATAAATACCCTATGAATATGTATTGAGACAAGATTTTACAAAAATTAGTAGCAATATAACATCATTATTATAATATCAAGTTATAATCAAGGATAACGATATTCAGTGAATAACAGAACTCATTTCATCATATTCAGTATAGTTACTTGGTCTGTTTCAATGGAAGTTTATTTTTGTGAAACAAATTACTATAATTTTCATTTCACTTTACACAGTTTAATATAATGAAAACTACATCGTTCTTTCGCTATTGTTGAAAGTTATAATAGAACTCGTTCTCCCAGTAATAAATGAATTCAACAAATTTCAGCATAGCCTTTTTATAACTGGGTCATATATCAATGATTTTGTAATTGAAAATTGATGGAAAATTTCATGGGAAGTTTTCCTATATTCCGAAGGTAGTCATTCATATCGTTCATAGTTCTTATCAAACAATGGTCTTTTTCAAAACAGTACTTTGGCCACTCTTTCATCAAAAGTGTAACAGCTGAAGTATTTGTATTGGTTTCATTTCACGTCAAAGATTCCAGTTCAACCTTTCAGTAGAGATGGCTGCCAAGTCATCAAAATGAAATGTTCAAGTTAGATTAGGGTTTTGTGCAGAGATATTTGATTTTAGGAAACGTGTCAAAATTATTCGTTTTTTTAAATTTTGTTCATTTCAGTATTTTCCGGAACTTCACAAGTGCGGATAAGGTATCAGTTTTGTAAGGTAAACAGAGTATGCTTTGAATATACTCTCATGGAAAAAAAATAACAAATCCAATCAAAACTTTATACAAGGAGGAACTAAAAAAATCAAAGTCAACACACAAAATTGTTCTGAATTCTCCATTTTGATAATCAAGAAATTGATCATCTGAATGAGTATCTGGAATTTTGTTTGAATTCTGAGAAAGAAGTTTTGGTAAATGTTGTGGTCTATGTAAAAGTTGCATATCAGAACGTTACTTGAGTCATTGAAGGATTCAAGAAATATGTCAAATCATAAATTCTCGAAACTTTTCAGAACCCATCAAAGACAATCCTCAAAAGAAAGAAAAAATATTATTGAAAGTAAGGTGTATTTTCTATTCGTGAATGGATGCAACAATAAGAATGGAATTTGTATATGGTATCAAATATATTTCCGTTTTTTATTCAAGGACAAAACACGAGCACTACAGAAAAATCTTTAAGGCGCTCTCAGAACGGTGCCTGTTCTGAAGTAGCGATATTCACATGGGATTTGAATTGCTGGAGATTAAATACATTTGGAAAAACGTTCTCTAGGAAGTTTATTCCACATAAACGCGGTTCACCAGATGAAAGAGTTCTTGAACAGTGAAATTCGGGGTGTACTGATTTGAACCTCAAAGCGATGAGCAGTCACAGTGCGTCGCGTACTTTTGATATGTACTGCTCTTGATGAAATCAAATATGCCAAGTCACTTGAACACTTCCCGTGAAAGTATCTATAGAAGAGAGACAAATCTCTAAGCATCCTTCGATGTTCCAGGCTATCAAGGTTACACGTGATGTTCGCGTCTCCAATCAGGCAGATGCTTCTTTTCTGGGTTGAATCCAGCAACTTTCAGGGATGTTTGGGGGCAGATCTCCATACATGAAAACAATACTCGAAAGTTGCTGAGGTGTGTACAGTTTTTTCGAATAAGTCGCTGATATACAATAAAAAGAGGGTTGGAGACAATATGGATCCCTGGATAACATCAGCGTTGATGGTGAACGTATTTGAGAGATATTCATCGACGGCCACTTGCAGAGAGCGTTGATTCAGGAAGATGAAAAGCCATACACAGCTATAGCGTCGAAGCTTGGTCAGCAAACCCTGATGCCACATACGGTCAAAGGCCAAAAGTGCAACAGCTCTTGATTCTCCATGTTTCTTGACTGCGTTATTCCAAATATGGATGACATACGATAAATTTGAAAAAAAATTAAATTCATTTATTCATAAGCAACAGCAGCCATCTATAAGATGGCTGCTGTTGCACAAATTGACAATACACTTAGAAACAGGTAGTTAAAAATAAAAAATATAATATATAATGGTTAATTTGAATGGTCGTTGTGACTGAATAATTCTAACGAGTCATTGAGGAGTTCTCTAACCGAATAATATGCTTTTGTCAACATTAATTGTTTGTTTGTATTTTCTGAAACTCATGTTTGCTGCTCGGTAGTCTGTTAAAAAACTTAGCTCCGACATATCGTGGACTTTTTTCAAATTTTGTTAATTTATGTTGAGTTACGCTCAATTCATTTACAGTTCTTGTTGGATAATTATGAAAGGATGAGTTTCTCTTGAATGAATGTGTGTTTTCTTTTACATAACTTAATGCAAGGAAAAGTCAATATTTTGTTGTCAATAAATATAGTCTTGTAGCTATCTTCGGATTTCATACTGAACATAAGCCTCAAGATGCGTTTTTGACAGACAAAAATTCTTTCAGCATTAGTGCAATCTCCCCATAGAATGACGTTGTATGTGAGGTGGCAGTATACTAGTGAATAGTATATGTCCAATAGAACGGTTTTGTCCATTGTTTTTTTTTTAGCTTCAGTATAGTAAAGAATCCAGAATTAATTTTTTTTTGTGTGTGTTGAAGATGGTTGTCCCATGATATATATTGATCTAGGTGGAGTCCTAAGCATTTGGTCGATTCTGAGTTCTGAATTACAGCAAGAGAAGAACTGGGACTGTTTCTTCTGCACTTGAATTGAATATATAAAGTTTTTTCAATATTCACTATCAAATTATTAGCATTGCACCAATTTCTGAAAGAGTTTATGACTTCATTTACAGTATTTTCCAGTTCCTTCAGGGTCTGTGCAGAGGCCACCATCGAAGAATCATCTGCAAACATTGTGACTTGTTCATTTGCGATATGGTCGGGCATATCATTGAAGAATATTAGGAATAGTAGTGGTTCCAACACCGACCCCTATGAAACCCCGATATCCACGAAGTAGTTTTCAGAACATTCATTTTTTATTTGTACACAGGCCTTTCTTTCATTAAGGTATGACTTCATTACTTCAAGAATTTTTCCTCTTATTCCATTTCTTTCCAGTTTATTTGGAATAGAATTTATTTGTAGGCTGTCAAATGCACACGAGAGATCAAAGAAAATGCCAGCAACGAAATTGCCTGTATCAATATTATAATAGAAACATTCCATGAATTCAATTGTTGCACTTTCCATTGATCTCTCTGCGCGGAATCCATGTTGTTGAGATGAGAGAATCTTTTTCCATTCCAGAAAGTCGACAATTCTTTCATAATAGGTACGTTCAAAAATTTTAGAAATAACGTTTAATATTGTCACCTGTCTATAGTTGTCCGGTGAAGAACGTTCGTTTTTTTTTATGAATAGGTATCACTTTACCCATTTTTAAGTGAGACAGGAATACGCTTGTGTCGAATGTCGAGTTGATCAGGTATGCCAGGAGTTCAGCAATAGTTTCTTTTAGAGTTTTTAGTATTTTCACACTCATTTTATCATTGCCTAGGCTCTTTTTGTTTTTCAGCTTGGAAATAGTTGAGATCACTTCTTGACCACTAACATAGTAGAAATAGAAACATTCGCTGATACTTTTTGTAGGCAGTGTACATTCTGTTGATTTACTTTGACCGAATTTCTTCTCTAGTTTTTCCTTCATCATATTGGAGAAATGAGAAGCAAAACTCACTGCTAATTCTTTCGCTTGATCAACATTTGCGTCATCGATTTTCAAAGTAATATTTGATTTGCTTTTGCTCCTACCTATTTCATCATGCACGATGTTCCATACGGTTTTTTGTTTGTTTTCGCTTCTTCTAATAATATCTAAATTGAACTTCAATTTTTCTGAATTGTTATAATACTTCTTCTGTTTCCTATAAAGTTCCCATTGGTTGGGGTCGTGGTTATTTTTTGCTTGATTGAATAATATTTTTAGTTTTTTACTGTTGTTTATGATATTTTCGGTAACCCATCCTTTTTTGGGATGGTTGTTTTTCTGTTTTGATTTTAAGATACAGTTTGCTTCAATCGCATAGGTTATACTTGATATAAACTCATCAAAAGTTTTGTATACATCAGGCCCTATTTCATACATTTTTTCAAATCCAATTGATTCCAAGTGTAGCTTTGCTCTATCCAAATAAAAGTCGGACATGATTCTGTAGTTTTCAGTTTTTGAACATTCATCATTTATAGGATGTTTTTGATTTTTTTGTTTTGGACGTTTTGTTTTTGGAGGGAGCTATTCTAGTAGGTTCCTTTGGAATGCAATCTCAGGTTGAAACATGTGGAAAATTCTTGAACTAGTCTTTTTTCCAAGGTGTTTGTCATAGAAGGTCGCCTGTTGATCTTTGTTTTCGAAAGCCATATTAATGATTGCTCAAGATGTTGAAGCCTTCCAAATATTTGAGGATATGGTAGTTTACGACTTTCTTCATGATTTTTGATATCACTGATAGCAACCCGACTGTTCTATAATTATTTGGAAGATTCAAAATTTGCCTGAGTAGACGCTGTCGAAAAGTAATTTCCGGCATTGTGGATTCTAGTGTGGGAATAGTGATTGGTGCCTTTCCCAGAAAATTGACTATGGAGTGGGACGCAAATTGTTCAGCTAGTAGATTCGCTTTTTCAATGGCTGTTGTTGCAATTGAACCATCCTCTTGTATTAGTCATGGAATTATTTTTGCTCAGTTGTCCTGTTGAATGTAAATAGTAAAAGTTGAAGTTTAAGGACGAGAGTCTAGAAGAGTTACAGTTTTGGTATATATCATTATATTTTTGTTTTTTCATTTCAAGTGTTTTGTCCGTTCCAAAGTAATGTGTCTGTGTAGCTCCATAACTTGATAAATGTTTATTCTATTATATTGATCGATATAAAATTTCATACTGGGAAAATTGGGAAAACTACCGAAAATTGCATCAGCAGCAGCCGAATTTGTCAACAGAAACTGTCCACTACTGCTCCTTGACTACGCCCGTTCGCACTGTTCAAAAATTGAACGAATTGGGCGTCAAATTTTGCTTCACCCTCCATATTCCCCAGTTTTCTCGCTAAATGACCAACATCTTTTCAAGCACTTTCTCACTGGTAGAAACTTGGCCAATCAAGACTATGCAAAAAACTGCCTTCGTCGATTCCATCGAATCTCTAGTAAACAATTTGTATGCTAACGGAATTTTTTGACTTGTATCACGTTGGCAAAAGTGCACTGTATCAAATGGCGCTCATTTCGCTCATTTCGTTGAGATATTACATTTTGAAGTAGACTCCTAAAACAGACAAAACTTGTGAAACAACCTATCACTTCAGTAATATTTGAAGTGCCAATAAATTTGAATTATTCCATCCTTGCATATAAAGAGCCACAATTCCTTTGAAACTGTTCAAAAAAAGTAGAATGTGACCACGATAAACAAAGAAAAACTCTGTCATAAGTTTCTCCATAGATCAGATATTTTCATATTTCCACAACATGAAATCCTATAACTCCTCCAGATGAATCTACGATGACATATTTGATTTTAACTGCATCGTGAGATTCTCACTGAACTGTTCACAAAACCGCAACACATGTTTTACTATACTGAAGCTTCTTCAGGCGTGAGATAGAACACGTGTTGTGCTTTCACGATGTTGAAGTAAAACATCATATCAACACTTATGCAATATACCTGGACATTTCAATGCAACATTTATCTCACATGTATGTTTATGTTATTAATTTTTCCATGTTAAAATTGGAATTGTGGTAATTGAATAGAACTGGCCGATATTTGATGAAAATCTATATTAAAAAATTAAATATTACAGTTTATTATATGATTTTCACTATAAAGGGTTTTACAAAATCCGCGACACGTGTTTCGCTATACAATAACTTTCTCAAGCAACTGTTGCTAAACATGTGTCGCGATTTTTGTAAAACTGCAACTGTTGCTTGAGAAAGCTAATGTATAGGTGAACACGTGTCGCGATTTTTGTAAAACTGCAACTGTTGCTTGAGAAAGCTAATGTATAGGTGAACACGTGTCGCGATTTTTGTAAAATCCTTTATAGGTGAAAATCGTACAATAAACTGTAATAATTAGGTTTTTTTTGAAATTTTAATGTTACTGTTCCAATAAAGTTATGAAACGATGTATGGAGAGTCAGTTGGGGAAAAAAATATTTCAAATGAAGCTTATAGAAAACACTGTAAAAGAAGGCGAATCGCTTCCATGATAGGCAATTCTTACATTTCATCAAGTCTCTTTGTTATGAATGCATGTGGTGATATGAATTATTTAATATTTGGGTATTACTTACTCCAAATTTTGTCAGCAAACGATTATACAGAAATTTTTCAGTACCAAGTAACTTAGCCTGCAATTAGCGGTCTACCAGTTCACGAAATTTTCCACAATCATGCTTATTCACACTGGTCAAAAATTCGGGATTCAACGACATCTTCACGATCGATAGTTTGTGTACAGATAGTAGGAGTTCACGGTGTTCAACTCAGTTGAACACAAATTCACTAAATCTTCAGTTCTCCGCTCGTTTAGGAAATGAATTAAAATGAAATTGAAATCTGGCTTCAAAGCTTGTTGAATTTCGCTCATCTTCTGGCTTCGATTGTCGCATTTACCAACTGAATTTAGTATCACTCATCAAATCAATTGATAGAAAATAATTTTTGACACTTATTTTTTGTGCTACCATTTAAAAGTCACAGTCATCATAGAATTTCAAACAAACACTCTGTAGAGTACAGAACATACATCTAACTATTGATGAAATACAGAAGTTTAAACTCCAGCAATCCAATTTCGTCAAGGTATTTATTCAAAACAGCAGTAGTAGAAAAAGAAAAACACGAATTTCAGAATAACTGAACGTAAGGGAGAAATTCCGAAAGCCGACTTGGATGACGCATGGTTTCGAGAGTTACCTCACAAAGAAACTTCAGACGACGCGGTGGGTTGATGAAATTGTTTGCTCTCGGGGCTCTTTAGCGACCTCTTTATGGGAATACTATTCAAATTGGTGTTATTAGGGTGAATTACTCGGTATTAAAACATTTTTATTGTGATCATTCACTGGCTTGCGAATATTAGAGTTAGCTATGCCAAAATATTAAGTTATTCATGTGAAATAACCAATGAAATAACAGAAAAATAGGCATAATGAAACAAGGGAATCACTTGACATGAAAGCAATTCCTCTACTTTTACTTTTTCTCATTTTGGGGAAATGGGAAAGGTAGAAAAGATAGCAACCACCATCCAACCAAAGAGAGGGAGAGAGAGCGAGAGAGAGTAGGAAAACTGAATATTTCACGAATATTATTTGAAAAATGTATTCCTTAAGCTGAAATTATTTTGTGGTTTTCATTTCATCACCAATTCTGATCTACATTTATATTTTTGGAGTTTCAAAATAGTGCTGTTTCTGGTTGGATCACGAATGCTTTGTTTTTTTTTTAATTTGGTTTCACAGAGAGGTCAGTTCAACATAGTTAGCACTGAAATAATGCAGTATATAATGAAGTACAATATTGTTATTTCGTTATTGAGGACAGCTTGTGATTTTTTGATGGCAGAGTGGCCAGTCCTGGCAACTTTACCGTCCAGAATGAAGCAAAGTGGCAAAGTGGTAACTTCGCGAGAGTTGAAGAAATCAAAAATCTTAAAGATAATATTCAAAATGGAATTAACTTTTTGATTTATATTTCTGATAAAGTTTTTCACTGAATCCATCGGTGAATGTTTTTCCTTGAAATGTCTGCTTCAATCCAGTCTTTGTAACCGCGAACTTTTAAGTATTTTTTTCGACGACTACCCTCATAAATAACCATAAAAAATGTATATACAAATCCTGTTGAAGCGATATTAGAGAACAGCAGAACTACTGAAAGTAACTGATAAATCCGGATACTCAATTTGAAGTTTCGTATGCCCTCAGGTCATAAGTTCTTTTTTTTTGATATTGTGATCAATATAAATAATATCTGCAAAATCTTGTGATTTTGCAGATATATAATATCACATATATCTGCAATATCTGCAAACTATTTGTGAACGGGCACCACGTTGGGTACCAGTTGCTACCAAATTTCATTTAGCGTATCACGAACGTATTAAAAAATGGCTATTAATGATATGAGGGATGTTATCGCATTTACTGTAAAGTGGCCGTGTCAGGTGACGCCGACTAACCAGGTTACCAACAAATAGTATTGTTTACAGCTCACGCGTTTTATTTAAAGTCACATTTAAAGTTCTTGCTGGTGTTTGATATGTCTTGCATAATGAAGAACAATAGTGAGGAATTGTGTATTCCTGGCGATATTGAAGATGCTGCAAAAAAAGCTTCAATTGAATTGTTACCAAAGAAATTGGCCCAGCAGTAAGACATCGCATATTTTTTTTTAGCTGGTGTATACTTAAAAACCTCGAATGAAAATTCGGCATATCTAGAAGAGAAATCAAAAATATGGAACCCATAAACTTTGTGGAGCAAGTTTTCAATGATAATGTCGAGTGCGCTCGTTAAAAATGGTGTTGATACAAGCAACTATTTTTACTAAAAACGAAAGTTATAGGCCCAAGAAATTGAAAACTCGTACATTTGAACAAGTCCAGAGGTTTATAAATGAGACGTCAGATAAAAAATATTTGATCATTAAAGTTGCTACCATTTTGTATCTATATCTATTTTCCATAAAAAACTTTCTTGGAAATTGAATAATTATGTTTCGTTCATTTCTATTTGGTCCACAAAAATCATTTAGAAATACTTTTAACGTCAGTGTTAAAACTATTTTCAACACGACAGGAGTAAAAGTAATCGCATTGTCGACTCTTGAGCTAAGGAAGCGGCTGGACTAAGAATTTTAGGACCCAGTGGCACCTACCGGCTGAATACTTCGACAATTGTGGAACTAGCCAAATGTGACACCCATGCTTGATTCCTGAACAGATGGGATAAAACCGAAGCATGCAATCTTGCCAGAATCACCCTTGGCGCCCCTGGGAAGCTGGATTTCTGACTGTCAACTAAAGAAACACCTCCATAATATGGGGCTAGTGGACACACCTCTACGCAGGACATTTGAACAGGAAGATGAAACTGTCAGGCATATGTCCTATGCGAATATTCGGAGTTATCGTCAATAGGAGATTGTGTATTCGGCGAGTCTTGGCCTACACCTGCCGATATAAAGGAAATGTCTCCCAGAGACCTGTCCACCTTCCTGGAAAGGACAGGATGGACGATGACCTATGAGGACAACTCCTTGGGAGGATGTACAATGGGTCACATGTGGCCTAAATGCTGTGTGCCTACACTCACCATCCCTATTCTACAAATACAGATTGGTATCTTTACAATGATTACCAATTGGAATTGGGCACTATAACACTATGCTCACTTCAACGAATTATTCGAAGACTACAAAATATAACTCGATCGTTATTGACCGCCAGTTATCGGCTTTTGATATAATGATGACGAGAATAATAATAATAATCAGTACATTCAATTTTTGTGGATGGGGAAACCATACATTCTCATTTAATATTACTTTCTTACATTGAATATTACTACAAATCTCCCATTCAAATTGGAAATTTTTCATTAGTGATTTGGTCGTGAAATGACATAATACTATGAAGATATCCTCTATAGGACTACTCGATGTCAGCAGCATCAAATAGTTTTCAAGGAATTGTCCGACGTCTTTTTATTCCATAAATAAGTGTCAAACAAAAATTTTGTACACATTGGATTCTTCTAAAACTGAAATCTGAATTTTAAAATATCGATTTTATTAGAATTTTTAGGTATGCTGCAAGGACAGGTATTTGAGAGACAGGATGCCAACTTAAAATATCATTCTAGGCGTTGTTGAACTCATAAATTCAAGAGAGGATACCTTCATAAATCAAGTTGCTCGTTTAGAGGTATATGTTTCTGGTTAGGGTTATATGTTTCTGGGAATTGTACAGTCTGTGAACGTGTTTTTTCGGTAGATGTTGAATTGAGAACCGTTATTGACTCTTGAAATATTTAAATCTAAGAAGTTAAGCTCCTTGTTTTATTCGATTTCTACTGTGAACTTAATTTTGTTATGCAGACTATTGAGGAAGTTTAAAAATTTATTCATCTGTATATTTGAACAATCAAAACCAACCAGTACGTCACCAACGTATCTGAACCAAAACACAATATGTTTCTGTAAAAGGAAAGTTTTAAGGATGCGGGTGTTTTCTAGTGTGTCCATGAAGATGTCTGCCAGAACTAGACTCAATAATGATAGTAATATCGTCTTTATTATGTAGAGATTACAAATTATTACATAATTCGAAGAAATAATACAGGAAAATCTCTTTCTTGCTTGAACATCACGAGGTGAGATTTAGCCTTCGGCTACTCTTAAATCTAACCCCCTGATGCTCATCTGGAGTTGATAATACCATATGGCCCTATAAATTACAAAATTAAAAATATACTAACTAAAATATCAGACATTACCAAGTTTGTTCGACCAACATTTACCTACATTATTCACTGTGCAGATAGTGAAGATTCTTTTATAAACCTTTTGAATGCTTTAAAATTTGAGTCCCTGTACTGAATAGGGATAGAATTGAAATGTTTGATAGCAGTATAGGTAAAGCTCCTCTGAAAAGTAGCTGTCGAATGATGTGGCATCGTGAGTAAGCCCTTGTTCCTTACATTAATAGAATATATATGAGATCTAGGAAGTAATCTCCTTCGATTAATGTCATTTTCATAGCTCATCATTTTATAAACATACATGGATAGATGAAGTCGTCTACGATTTTCCACATTGAGCCATTCTAATTCTCTTAATTTTGGAGATACGTGGTCATACCAACGTAATCCGTAAATGAATCGTACGCAAAAATTCTGAACCTTTTGAATCTTATATTTAAATTCATTATCAAGACAAGGACCATACAAAAATCACAATACGTAAACTGTGAGAGGACCAGGTTTTCACACAGAGTCTTGCGCAAATTTACATTGAGAATAAACCGGTTGCTGTAAAGAGTTTTCAGTGAAGTGAAAGTTTTTTTAGGAATGCAATTTACATGAGATTTGAAACGGAGATCGTTGTCTATTATTAAACCCAAACTTTTCGCCGATTCAACGGCCATTAATGGTACATCATTGATAGCAACTGCCAATTTTGTATGTATTAAATCGTATTGAGTTTTTGGTGAGAAAACTAATATTTTTGACTTGGACGAATTTAATTTCAAGTTATGAGAGGCACTTTTTTCAAATATAAGTTCAAGATCATCATTCAGCAAATTCTTGCATCATTTAGGTTTTCTTTAGGAAAACTAATTAATAACTGCGTATCATCGGCATATGCCTGAACATTGCAAGCGGTTATGGATTTTAGAATATCAGCGGTATAGATAATGAAAAATAGTGGACCGAGAATACTTCCTTGTGGTACTTCCGCTTTAATTTCAACGTAGTCAGAATTTCTTCCATTTGATACTATCTTCTGTTTTCGATTCGTTAGATATGATTTAATCACTGCAAGTGAACTATCAGAAAAACCGTAATATTTGAATTTAGCATATAAGAGACTATGATTGATAGTATCAAATGCTTTAGAAAAAACCAGAAGTGTTAACACACTAATGTTTCTTTTATCCAAATTAGCAACCACTGTATCTAGAACCTGAATGAGAGAATTGGATGTACTCATTTTTTTCTGGAATCCAGTTTGACATGAGGGAATTAGTGAATTGATTCGAGCATATTCTAAAATTTGGGAAGACATAACTTTTTCTATCACTTCTGACAGGCATGATAGAATACTTATTACACGAAGGTCTGCTAGATTTGTTGGATTCGCTACTTTAGGCAGGGGGCATTCTATCGCTATTTTCCATAAATCAGGAAACTGATTTGTATCTATGCTGTAATTAATGAGATGAACTATAAATGGATCAATGAAAGGGCTGCAGTACCTCAACATGATTATAGATATATCATCTATAGCGTATGCTGTACTTTTTATCTCAAATAAAATGTCATGAATCTGTTCAACGGTAGCCATTTTGAATTAAAATTTAGGTTTATTCTCCTGACAAGAATGACTATCATAGAATTGAATTGCTTCATTACAAGTTGAATCGTTAGTTTCCCCCCAACTTTGAGAAAAATAATTATTTATTACTTCAGGATCAGATAATTTTTCAGGAATTGTACTATTCTTACCTCTCACAACTTTGAAAGACCTCAAAGTATTCCAAACTCTCCTACTATCGTTGACTCTACAAAAACTATAGTGAACCCATAGGGAGACCTGAGTTTTCTTTCGTAAGTGAAAATTATTATTATATTTGAAGACATTTTGTTTCAGACATGTACCAAGGAGATTGCAAAATTCGGTAGTTGTATATGGATTTGTATGACTCTTATCTAATATGTGTTTCATGAGGAAATATGTTTTTTACGTCGAACGATACTAGTTTGATATTATTTTTGATATTCAGATTTGATAGTTTGTCAGCTAGATCTACTGAATTTAGAACTGTGTTTGAAGGATTAAATTTTGTGAGGTCTCTGAATCTTGCATTCGAAAATTTAGACAACTTACTGGTTGGGACATCTATATATGATACCACGGGTGATAATTTACTGATGTGTTTATTAAATCTGAGATTTGGGTAAAATATGATACCTAGACTTTCAACTTCATTTACCAACTGAAGTTGATCATTTTGATATCCAAGCAAATATCATAATCATTCTTGGGTTCGAATACAATATTGTTTCTTTAGCTAGCATTAACAGACTATATCGAAAGCTAATTTGACGAATGAATTCAGTTCCTTATTGATTTGTGTACTGGCTGCATCTCTTTCGGAAGAAGGAAAGCTGTAGTGCATTTGAATGTCGTTCGTATATTGATGAATCGAAAATCATCAAGATACGTTACAAGAAAAGATGTGTATATAGTGAACAATAGTTGAACAAGAATAAATACGTGGGAAACTCCTAGAAGCAACAAGACTTCTAGAAGTAACAAGAGATTGGTGAGATATATCTTAAGCTGTAAGTCGATTGACTTTTCCAAAACCCTTAACAGGGATGGCAAAATGCTAATTGCTCTTCAGTCTTAGTATTCAGTAGGATATGCTTTTCTAGATATAAAAAAACAGAAAAAACAGTATCTGTTAAATATTGATGTGGAGTCAAAAAAACTTTTCTCAAAACTCGCATCATTAAAAAATAAAGACTGTTTGAAGGTGACTAATTTATATTCTTTTGGTTTGACCCATTCTGTATTCACAATGTATAGTGATGATCAAATATATTGTTAGTATCGATATTGTCTTCAATCAACTGTTTTTCTGACGTAATCAGGAAATCAGTCAAGAGTGGCAGTATCATTATTTATCTTAGTGGCACAGTATACGAATTGATTCGGATTGGAAAATTTCAAAATGCAGAAGAAATAATGTACATCAACATTCCTATGTTAGAAGAGATTGATACTGAAATCATCCATACTTCGAAATATTAAGATTTCCCCAAATCCGTTTACTCAAATTCTTATAAAAAGTTTGGAAAATCTTCAGATCTATTTGTGAAACATCATCTCCTAATCTTTCATGTAATACAAAAATCATAATGAATTTACTGGGAAGATAGGGATAATGCGTACGGCAACTCTTCGTCGGAATGCACTATGGGTTTCGTTCAAAAAAAACTTCACAGTATTCTAAAATTTCAGCAATTAATTCATTTTTTTGAATACATGTCTAAGTTGGGCACCACATAGCCAATAAAATAAATGGTACGTAATCTGGTGGACTGTGTAACCAAATCTAATCAAATTGAGTTCTTCAAATGACTTCAATGAAGTGAATCTAAGAAATCAGATATTCTGAAGATACGTGATATCCACAAAATACTGGCTGGTTAATAGAACTAGGGTAGAAATCAAATTGAAAAAGTACGCTCTCAGACCAGGTAAAGAATATTAGGAATATTATAAGATTCATGTCAATGAAATGAAAATGATTTATAGAAATGGTACCAAAATTAACTCATCAGAGTATACTCAGTTCAGGTTCACACTATGAATGGAGATCAACTCAAAAAAAAACAATAATTGTATCATGTCGATAAATCAATATTTCTTATGCTTAAAAAAATATAATTATTTCCAGAGAAATGAGTCGAGTGTAAGTGAATTTGCCTGTTATTTTCTTGTCGAGTCGTAGCGTTAGCATTCTTCTACCAGGAATGGGACAGACTTAGAGCACGTACTTTTCTGAATAAAAAAATGGACATGAACTATCTTGTGGATGTGGACGATGACATTCATCGAACTAGAATTGAAAATTAACTGAAAATCAGAGATAGAAGTCCTTGTTCTTCGCTCTTTAATGATTCCAGACAAGTTCTGTAGAAACTCTTCCGCCGAAGAACTATCGTGAAAAGTCTCCAATACTCAAAACCCCTTCAAAAAGAGGGGTTCCATTAACCATAAAAAATCACGAAAAATGTTTTCAATGAGATAGCGTCGCTCGTTCTGGAAAAGTGGTTATGGAACTTTCAAAATCTATATATGAAACTATATCCGAAACTATTCCGTTCAAATTCTTGAAATTGAACCACACGGCTCACCACTGAACAAATCCCTTCTCAAAATTTTCGTCCACCACTTTTTTTCAAAAAAGCCCCATCTCCTTCACATGATCAAGGATCACCTACTGCGTAAGTCTATTCTGGATAAATTACCCAAATTCTACCTGTACCAGAAACTAATTATCATACATGTGTTGGGAAAATAAATAAAGGACATTTGAGAAGACCTAAAACGTTCTATAATGATATAATAATAATAATATTCATTTGCCAAAAATAACTACAGTAACCAATGTCAATATTACAAATAAATAAAAGTTAGCCACATAAAGCAATGCTTTGTACGTGGTTAAGAGAAAAGAGGAGAGAGGGTAAAGGACTAGAAAGAAAAGAATGAAAGTTATCACTTAATATACATCAATGATATATACTAACAGTATTCAGTCAATAACAGCGCATATCAGTCATTTACTCACGTGATCATAACTAGCAATGTTTATGTACCGACAATTATAGAAAGGGTTTAAAAAAATCTCAAATTTGAATCGGCTTCTATCATTCAGTAGTACTCCACAATTGTGATATGTTGGATGATCATTCGATGAGTCATAGTTAGGCTTAATAATAAGACATAGTTGCAGATAAGAAAAACCGCGAATGAAGAAAGGAAAGAAAGGATGAAGATCTACGAACTAGAGTTGCTTCATATAATTCAAGGTAGCTTCTTAGAAAAACACATTTTTTTTCATTTTTCATTCACTTTCATTTTATTTTTCTTCATAGAATCACCCACTATAGTTTTTTGTAGTGATTTTTTTATCGATAAATCGGTGTAAGTTTTCTCGTGGTAACCATTTTTTGTATGACTTTCAAACATTTCTTGGAAATTATTTTTTTTCATATCAATGTCCAATGTGTTACATAATTTCGGTTCTAGGTAGATGTGTAATATTTGTGCAATGATTTTGTCTGGTTTTGGTATTTTATGGGCGTTTGTTTTGTGTCTTGTGTTATGTATATGTGATATCCGAATCGAAACTTCCTTAGTTTTGTGTTGAATTGGCGAATATCAAGTACTTTGTATAACATCAGATGTTTGTTGAATGTAATTTTCGAAAGAAATTTCTGTATGAGTAATAAAAAAGAAATGTTTCGTTTATAGATATCTCGTTTCAAAAAAATGAGAAGTGGAAATCTCAGCGAGGTAAAAGATATAATTTGGATGCCCTACTCCTCACGAAACTCTGTGGCAAAAGGATAATTCCAATGCCAATCCTCCCATACACACACACTACTCCTCACGAAACTTTCTTTAAAAGTCATCTGGGATTACCATTAGTGACATAAAAATTATATAAAATGTACAGAAGGTTTTTATAAACACTACAAATGTTGTACAATAATCTTCAAGAAGAAATAAAAAAAAAACATGATTTGAGGTTCGAAATTAATGTGAATAACCTCAGGTATTGAATGAAAGAACAGGTTGACATATTTTGAAGATAAGGGAAAATCGCATCGGGGGTGAATAGAAAATCACAACACAGCAATTCCAAGTGATTAGTAGTTTAGATTTCCTTGAAAATTTCAGTTCATGAAATCATCAGTAATTGTCAACCCAAATAATACGCAACCGAAAACAGTTTTGGAGTTGTTGAGAGTAAATATCGCATACTGTATATCATTCAATTCCTGTTTTTCCATTAGTCAAATCCATCAAGAGTTACAACCCAAATTACTGAAAAAAATCCATTTACATCACACACTTGTCAGTATAATACCTACTCATCCAAACAACCGTAGAACCTCCTAGCTGCGGTAAAATTTCAATTTTCCACTTACATCCCTTCTCAGTGTTTACTTCTCATTCTCGTTTTTCTCGAGAGCAGAATTCATAAAGCCCTTGACCAGCAGGTCGCGACTGTAATGCATGTAAAAGGGCATTGTCGAGATAAGCGCAGCACCATAAGGAGTCCGTAACACTCCATTGAAGTTCACCGAGTTCCGGCGACTCATAAAACTTTCGTAGGGGCGACCGAGATGAAATTCGGCCATATAAGTCCAAAGCGAATGACAATATATGTGCATTTTCTCTTTTAGATAAGAGTTGGAGCAAATTTGTGGACAAACTGAAGTCGGTATAAGAAGATAGCTGCATCTAGATTCGTTTGAATTTCATATCATGTATGCAAAATGAAAGATAGATTGACATTATTGATCCCTGTTGCTAAGTAACTACTGGTGAAAACAGTGATTTATGAAATCAACATAGATTTTTCTGCAGCAAAATATGTGCACGTGACCATTTGATAATCCAAATTAATTGCTGACTTCGGTCAACAATTTTGTAATTTGCATTTATTTGAATATTTCATTCATGCGTTACCTGATGGAAATCGATTCATGACATGAATGCTCATTATAGCTCAACCAGTTTTGATTATTGATGGTTCAATAATTATTCCGATATTATATGGTACATTTTCAATTATTGTTTCTTGATAATACATGCACTATAGAATAATCCTTGAAGCGTCATTGCACAAGAACTTGCAATTACTCATTTGGAATTTAGGGTGAGATTTTGATTCAATTCTGGATTAATAATATATCTCTTGATCAGTTGTGGTCAGTTCTCAATTAATCGTGATACAATTGTGTGATACACAATTAATCGTGATGTCGGTTATCAGTCAGTAAAATCGTAAACAGAAGTCATGTCGTTCACTGACGAAAGTTAGGTTATGAAATAGTCAGGAAATTATTACAGAAACGTTTCTACAACTAACTTATAAAATTTATTTTCCTATAAAAGTGAATTGCCATATAGCAGTTTTATAACACTTTTCTGCGAGATTTTTATGATAGTTATAAAAATATTTCAAGCTTATTTTATAACTGTTTCCTGTAGCTTTAATGAAATTATTTTATTAAAATGCTTTCAGACACAACTTTATTTTCATTACCATATTGTCACTTCAATGATAATTTCCCAACTATTTTATAGTATGGTATATTTACTACAATTCCAAAACACTAACATAACTGTTATAAAATCGAATTGCTTTTGCTAATATATATTTGCTGCTACCAAGAATAAAATGCAGCATTTAAGAACAACCAGCTGACATCGATTCCTAATCACAACTTTGGAAAATTCTTCAAAATTTTAGTTGTATTTAGTAAGAATATTTTTGTTGAGTTATTCAAGTGGGACACCATCGATGTCGTGGTGGAGACACGTTCTTCAGCAATTTCTAAATATTTGATTTTTTGGAAGACTGTAAAATACAAAGGGTTTGCACTTTCAAGTTTCAGTTTTTAGTTATCTATTTAGGAAACCTCGATATTTCATGTCTGTGCCGTCGGCTTGACCCCTATGAGATTACAACCCCGTTTCTCACCCCTATAGCACGCATTCACCCTGTATATTCATCCTTTCCGCGTCCCTGCCCCCTACTCCGCCAATGGCCGTTGGCCATTGGTCGAGCGGGGCGCAGATTTTCTTCAGTACGCTTCGAGTTTCGATACCTCGTACACGTATCACCAACTCTCAGTGTAAAACGGCGTGTGCCGTTCGAGATTTTCAGCATATATAATTGTGAAAATCGTTCTTTTGTGACTTTTCGAGATATGGAAGTAAGTACACTAAATCTTTTGATTACAGATTCATTCAAACATCAATTTTTTGAGCTTTAATCAGTCCGCCTTCGGCGACTGATCTGTTTCAAGTGGTGGCATGATTATTTTGATCTTGATTCAATCAAGGCCATTCTGGCACCCGTTCGTCCAGTGTCACGCTCGTTTCAAACAGCTGATCACGGTGCTTTTTCATCCACTCAAATCATCACTGGCGTACCTACGGCCGACGTCTCGAATCGAGCAGCCGACGTCTCGAATCGAGTAGCCGTCGTTTCGAATCGAGCAGCCGTCGTCTCGAATCGAGCAGCCGACGGCTCGGATCGAGGGACCTGCGGCTCGTCAAGCCGTCGGCCCGACCACCATTTAACATTCCCATAGGTATAAACTCAATTCACATTTCCCTAACCAGTCTGTATTCTTACAGAGGGCCGCTTCGGGCACACAGCCTATGCACTCTTTGAGCGAATTTGTGGATTTGGAGGTGGACGATCACATAGACAATACTATCTTAGAAAGAATTAAAGTAATTGCATCTTCTTATCTACCGGAAGGTTGGTTAAAATGGAAGTCAGCTGTCCTAACCAGAGAGGAGATTCTGGGATCGGACGGAGACCCACAGCTGTTGAATAAAATCAGATTTGCGCTCCCCACAGTCGCGTTGGCTCGAGCGTTCAATCCCGAGGCTACCAGCTTATCTGAGAAAGCTTATAGGGAGATCAAAATGAAGCTGCTTTACTGGCCCTTCTGCATTGGATTGATTATAGGGCCA
>NW_019293874.1:6535-17660 GCF_000500325.1 Leptinotarsa decemlineata
CAACTACTACAAAATGGCGGAACTTTCAATAGTTGCCTGAATACATTGACATTTACCTACATAATATGACGTAATAAGCTTAAGGTCACTTCAGAAGATACTCGAAATGGTTGCCTTGATTTTCTTGACATATGAACAGCCTATCCGATATTTCACGCCAAACATTTTCGAACACAGTAACGTCAATATCTCTACAAATATTTATTATTCTCTGCCGTATATCCAATATTGAAGCAGGTTCGGTTTCGTACACCTTTTGCTTCAAATAGCCCCACAAAAAAAGAAAAGTCTAAAGGTGTCAAATCTGGCGAGCGGGCTGGCCATTCTGTAGAACCATACAAATATTTATTATTCTCTGCCGTATATCCAATATTGAAGCAGGTTCAGTTTCGGGCTTCAAATAGCCCCATAAAAAATCTCCAAAGGTGTCAAATCTGGCGAGCGTGCTGGCCATTCTGTAGAACCTAGACGGCCAATCCAACGACCGGGAAAAGTAATATCCAAATAGTTTCTTACTTGTCTGGAGTAATGTGGTGGTGCTCTATCTTGTTGGAATACAATATCCATATTGAATTCATTAGGATTCGCTTCAACGATTTCAGTGATGAGAGGGTCAACAGTAGTTTCCAGCATATTCAAATACAGTCCCCTGTTAAATTTTGATCAATAAATAGAGGTGTTACAATATAGTTTTCCAATACTCCTGCCCAAACGTTAATTTTTACTGGATATTGGATATGTGTTTCCCGGAAAACGTGAGGGTTGGTGTCACTCCAATAACGGCAATTCAGTCTGTGAACATTGCCGTTCAAAAAAATGTACATTCGTCACTGAAACAAATATTGTGGAGATAGATAGGATGCCTTGCAATGGTTTCCGTCATGATTTCGCAGAATTCTGTTCTTCGATCAGGGTAATCTTCAGTTAACTAGTGTACCATTTTAATTTTATTTATTTATTTGTAATACAATACTCTACAGGACATATCCCAATTACAGAGCAGGAAATAACAGAGTATAATAAATACATCACAACCAAGTGACTGTAAAGTCTACAAACACTACAAACAATACAGACAAGTGACTATAAAGATTACACTTTTTATATTTATTATAGGTGACAAAACAATTATTTTAGGAAGTGGGATTTTATATTTGACAATCTGCAACTAAATATATCTAAATTATCGCTAACAGAATTTGTCACTTTACACATGGTATAGATTGGAGAATTCTCCAGACCATTTGTCGAGATGTTTTTATATAGAAAGTACTCGGGTATCTGGAACAGATTCTAGGAATGCAAATATTAAACTTTTCCAGTAATTTTGTATAGAAGATACCTATTCCTCTTCGAAAGTCTTCACACAGCAGAAGGAGACACCTCACAAACATCCGCAACAGAATCAGTAGACTCTTCAGGATTTACTACCATCTCACCAATTATTTGCACTTGCTGTTCTTCCGTAATGGACGGATGACCCGGGGGCTTTTTGTTATGTACACTACCCGTAGTTATGAATTTGGATACAAGTTCCCTCAAATATTTTCTACAGATAGGACGATTCGGAAAACATTCATTGAAAATCCTTTCGGTCTCGTGAAAGCNGTTACATTCGTTTAATAATCACCCGTCAACTTTTTTTTTCCTAAAGCGATCTAAAAAAAAATTATTGCCATTTTTAAAAATATCCCTAGACTTTTCCGATGTGTGTAGTTTTAGTGTTGATTGTTATAGTATAAACAGTCCAGATTTATTAAATATTGAATATAATAGAATACGAAGATTTAGACTGGAAACTGAAAGCCAAGGTAAATTCTTGTTACGAAAATACCTTGTTAGTTTATTTTGAAGAGTTGTCAAGAAGATTGAATCATCAACATTATGGCCTCAGTACTCGATGCTGAGGAGTACCTTAATTATTAAAAACTGTGTTGATATATCAAAATACGTAAAACTGCTTCTGAAAAATATGCTCCAAAACAGTCAAAAACATTAACTTCTGAAGAAATTCAACAATTTTCAAAAGATGCACCTGATAAAAAGTATTTGCTGATAAAGGTATGGAAATCTAGCGGTTGGAAATCTAGCAATGTTGCTAGCAATGTTGCTGAATCTTATATCGACAACTCCATAGCTAACAAAATGAAAATTTCAAAAAGTATAGATCATTCCAGGAATTACTTTACAAAATTGTTCAAATATAACTGTTAATTACTATTTTAAGTAAAATATAAAAATGAGTTAATGACATACAAGTATTGTTATATACATATGTATTTTAATTTTCAATACTTGAAAACAACGCAACCATAGAGAAAAAGTACAGTGTACAATGCGTGAGAAAGTGACATATTTCTCACTCGCTTGACTTGCGGCACTCGCCTTCGGCTCGTGGCAACAAACTTCTGCGCGCCTTTTTCTTGTAATGGTCAAAATCAATATGTCTTCTGATTGCGTGAATAAAAAACTGACATTGATAATCTCAGCAACATATATAGTAACTTACTGAAACTGCACCAAAAACATGATATTTATTACCTGTCGTTTTGACGTGAGAATAGTGTGTTGTTAAAAATGTCAAGTAAACATTAATTTTTCATGATTTTTTCTCTATAATCCAGTAATCCGAACAATAAATATAAATTCACGCACCTAAAATTCAAGGGCATGGAGAAACAGTGACGAGAAGATGATTTTATTTTATAGACGCGCCCTTTTCCCCCGCGGCTGGCGCCCCAGTTGTAATATTTGGAAATCCTTTCTTATTGCACATCTACAATATGAAACGAATAAACATAGAAAATTTCAGCCTCCGAAAATATACCGGTACGGAGAAACAGTGATAAAAAGGTGACTTTATTTTATGAACGCGCCCTTTTCCCCCGCGGCTTGCGCCCCAGTTAGAATATTTAAAAATCCGTTTTTATTGCACATCTTCATGATAAAACGAACCTACATAAAAAATTTCAGACTAAGAAAATTTTTCAGTATGGAGAAACAGTGATGAAAAGATAATTTTCATATGTAAATGCTCCCCATATGTAAACCCCAGTTGGAATATTCTAAAATCCTTTCTTATTTCATATATACAACATAAAACGAACTTACATACAAAATTTCAGCCTCCGAAAACGAAAATATATCGGTACAGAGTAACAGTAATGAAAAGGTAATTTTCATATGTGAACGTTCCCCTTTTGTCCCCAGCGGGAGCCCCAGTTGGAATATTCAAAAATCCTTTCTTATTGCACATCTACAATATAAAACGAACCTACATAAAAAATTTCAGACTCCGAAAATATAGCGGTACGGAGAAACAGTCATGAAAAAGTAACTTTTTTCATCCGCGGCTGGCGCCTAGTTGAAATATTTAAAAACCCCTTTTTATTGCACATCTACAACATAGAACGAACCCACATACAAAATGTAAGCCTCCGGAAATATAGCGGTACGGAGAAACAGTGATGAAAAGTTAACTTTTTCCCCCACGGCTGGTGCCTCAGTTAATTGGAATATTTAAAAATCCTTTTTTATTGCACATCTACAACAACATAAATCAAACCTGCACACAGAATTTCAGCCTCCGAAAACGAAAATATACCGGTACAGAAAAACAGTGATGAAAAGGTAATCTTCATATGCAAACGCTCCCCTTTTATCCACAGGGGGAGCCCCAGTTGGAATATTTAAGAACCCTTTATTTTTGCACATCTACAATATATAACGAACCTACATAGAAAATTTCAGACTCCGAAAATATAGCGGTACGGAGAAACAGTGATGAAAACGTAACTTTTTTCACCCGCAGCTGGCGCCTAGTTGAAATATTTAAATATCCTTTTCTATTGCACATCTACAACATAGAAAGAACCCAGATACAAAATTTAAACCTGCGAAAATATAGCGATACGGAGAAACAGTGATGAAAAGGTAACTTTTTTCACCCGCAGCTGGCGCCTCAGTTGGAATATTTAAAAATCCTTCTTTATTGCGCATCTACAACATAAACCGAACCTGCACACAGAATTTCAGCCTCCGAAAACGAAAATATACCGGTACAGAAAAACTGTCATGAAAAGGTAATCTTCATATGTAAACGATCCCCTTTTATCCCCAGGGGGAGCCCCAGTTGGAATATTTAAAAACCCTTTCTTATTGCACTTCTACAATATATAACGAACCTACATAGAAAATTTCAGACTCCAAAAATATAGCGGTATGGAGAAACAGTGTTGAAAAGGTAACTTTTTCCCCCGCGGCTGGCACCCCAGTTGAAATATTTAGAAACCCCTTTTTATTGCACATCTACAAAATAGAACGAACCCACATACAAAATTTAAGCCTCCGAAAATATAGCGGTACGGAGACAGTGATGAAAACGTAACTTTTTTCACCCGCGGCTGGCGCCTAGTTGAAATATTTAAAAACCCCTTTTTGTTGCACATCTACAACATAGAATGAACCCACATACAAAATTTAAGCCTTCGGAAATATAGCGGTACGGAGAAACAGTGATGAAAAGGTAACTTTTTCCCCCGCGGCTGGCGCCTCAGTTGGAATATTTAAAAATCCTTTTTTATTGCACATCTACAACATAAAACGAACCTGCACACAGAATTTCAGCCTCTGAAAACAAAAATATACCAGTACAGAGAAACAGTGATGAAAAGGTAATTTTCACATATAAAGGCACCCCTTTATCCCCAAGGGAAGGGCAAGTTGGAATATTTAAAAATTATTTCTAATCGCACATCTATAACATAAAACGAATTACATCCTCTGAAAATATAGCTATATGGAGAAACAGTGATGAAAAGGTAATTTTCATATGTAAACGCTCCCCTTTTATCCCCACGGCGGAGCCCCAGTTGGCATATTTGAAAATAATTTTTTAGTGGGCATCTAAGACCTAAGAAGCATCTATATACCCAATTTTAGCTTCCTGAACTTACCAGTATGGAGATACAGAGATGAGTGTTAAGTGACTTTTGCATTTATAAATATAGATATATAATATTTGTGCGTATAATTTTGTTTGTATGTTTCTTGGATTGAATAAATGAAAATAAATAATTGAAAATTTTTACCAGGATTGATGATTATGCAAACACGCCAACATTGCTATTCAACAAAGGTTGATCTACGAAGACAAGTGACATGTCATTAATTGCTGATAAAGCTTTATGGAATTCTTCAGAACCATCAAAGCAAAATCAACAACGGATGAAATGGCACATCCATATCTGTGAATTTTACACTGCTAGCAGAATATATCAAGTAAAGATGAAAAATTCATATTCCTTGCGAATGTTCGATCTAGTCACAAGTCAAATTTTCTGTGACTGTGACCGAACACCCGTAGAAAACTGAATTTGTATTGAATAACCATATGCTAATAGTTCAATTTTTGATACGTTGCAGAATCTGATCACCACAATGAAGTCACTAATGGCTGTGATATGATGCAAAAATAACAAATCACACCATTAGTTCCTTTACTGTAATAACCAATTTATCTATATGGTTTCTTCTGGAATTTTCTTCAGAGTTCAACTACTTACACGTTCAATTGAAAAAGCAGATATCTCGCCACCCGAACTTGGTGACAAAGCCGCATGACAAGAAAAACATCACACGGCTAGATCACCAAAGATTGGGGAGCAAGAAAAAATGTTCAATTGTTTGACGCTACATGTTTCACATCACTTACCGAACTCAAAGTATCCTAATTTGCTCAAATTCGATTTCACTATCCTTTGATAAGTTTCAACACTGGACGTGAGATAATTCCGTACTACTGTCAAATGTCAGTAAGTGCAAGAATAATCTCACGAGAAGTAATAAAACTTGCTAGAAAAATTTACTGAACTTTGTACAATAATACATGTAACTTAAACTCGGAAATTCTTAGGTACTACAAATTTCGACACAATGGTTGAACTGCAAAAGCACTAACTGAAGTTGAACAGCTGAGCACACTACTTTTAATCACAATAATGTTAACACTAGGAAGGGAAGGGACAAATGAGGTTCTCAGAAGGTCAGCAGGTACACAGAATTACCCTAACCCAACACAATTGTTAGGATTCTAAAAATATTTCTATAGAAAAATATGCTAGTTGGGATTAGGCAAATGACATTTTAAGTGTAATTTTGTACTGGGAAGGCAATTTATGTGAAATATGTTTCAGATGATTCAATTATTGAAAAATCTAATTCATATAAAGTTCATACAATCAAAAACTTTATAAATAAAATTTCAAATATTGATACAAACAAAATAAAGCAAAATTACAAATAAAGACTGGACGAAAAAACAATATCCCTCTTGATTAACTTGATGGCGGAATTGAACTTATCTTCCAAATCAGTGTTACCAATTGTCTTGGAAGCTTGTACCATTTGCCTGAGGAGCTCCTCCAATCGTCGCATGCCTCTTACTATGGATCCTTCAAAAATCTCCGTCATTCCACATATGTCTTTGAAAGGGCTGCCATTGCACCAGGCAAAAACTACATCCATTAAAAACGGCTTGAATCGTTCAACATATAACTCCTCATCTAGAGGTAGGCGAGCTTCGTTACTCACTTTTGCAATACGTCTTGCCAAATCCTTGAAAATTAATTAATATACACTATTGGTATCGTAAAGGGAGTCGAGGTCATAATTGTGATAAAGTAATTATTTAGCTCACAAATGATCTAAACTTTTATAAAATGACAAAATTCAAAATTCGATTTGCAGATTGATTATTTGTGATCATTTTTCCTAACGAAACTAGTTTTTCAACCTTTTGGGTTTTTTCAGGCAGTAGAAAGTAATAAACCAAAACGCTTCTGCAAATTGAAATTTTCCTCAAGGGAAATGACCTTATCAAGTATAATTACAAATAAAAATATTTCTAAAAATGAAATGAAAAAAGTGTTACTTACCTGCATCTGTCTCAAAGGTCCTGACAACTCCTCAGATAGTTTTATTTGTTCTGAACTCTTTTCATCACAAACAAAACAACTAAGCAAAGCACATCCTTGTGCAGGTGTCAAAACTCCAAACACTCCATTGAAAATCATTTCAGTGATCAATAATTCGTCAGCGCTAAAATAAAAAATTCAACATTCAAGTTAAAACCGTTATCAATTTAGTGTCAACATATTATTTTTTTTAATATAAAATTGTTTCTAAATCGATATTGGTCAAACTTTTTCAAAAGCACGATGGGCATTATTACCAATAAAATTGATTGATAATAAGCAAACTTTTTGAAAAAAAAAACTATCACCAATTGAATTAACTTGGCATTTTTTTTTCAAGAAGCCTCATTATGTATCGTAAATTCCCCAATACTGCAGAACAGTTGGCAAATATGTTTTTTTTTTCAAAGTACTCACCTGCTTAATTCACATGCAACTCTTCCCTTCAGCTGGATAACATCTGTGTTTGTACAATATCCCAACCTCCTCAACACTCTTTTTCGACATTTCAACTCGTCCATCTGCAGTACAGATTTTGCTTCCAGTAATTTTTGTTTTGCAACTGCAAGTTCATCTCTGACAACAACTTTTTTTTCATATTTTGGATACTCGGTATCCAATAAAGAATTTTTATTCATAGGATGTTCGTACATTCTACAAATAAATAATATAACTTGTTTTATTTGGAGTTAAATCAATAGTAGATACACATATGAACAACATAAAAGCAAACAATTCATTTTCCAATGATTTTTCAAATTTAAAAATTATAGAACTTCTGGTGTGGATGAAGTTTGTGGAATTTATTTATATAGTGTTTGAGAGTTGACCTGTTATTCTCTGGAAGGATCAAAACCTCTGAGTAAGTGAAATTCTCAAGTTCTATTGTGAGGTAACAATGTGGGGAGTGAATTGCATGGACCTATCGAAAACAAGGAAAATTGTGGTTCTAGGCGGAGCTATTTGATATGATATGATATGAACATGACATCAATAAGTAGCAGGGAGCATGCCGAAAATCTAATACAGTAAAAGAAAAACTGAACATAATCTGCTTTTCGGTATATAGGTATATATACGGTATATAGGTATATATACGGTATATAGGTATAGATAGATAGATAGATCTTTATTTAAATAGGATATCCTAATAATATACAAATCAACTAGAATGGTAGAAATAAAAAAAAAAGTATGTGTTACATCTAGAAATGACTTTAATGTATGACAAACATAAGTTCAATAAAATATTTTTAAAGACATTACTACAAAAACAGCAACATTATACATTCAAAAAATTTCAATGCAACATGTAGAAAGATAAATTACATAATTATTTGAAATATATAACGAACATTAGATGAATGGAATTATACAAATTACAGCTACAGGTAACAAAGACATAATACATAAGTTTATTGTAGTATTTATACAAATTTCTTGGTTTATCTTATATCATCATATACGTCTTCTCAAACATTGACCAAGCAGGCACTATGGAACGTATTTTATAGCATAAGATGTTGATTTCAACAAATATGTCAGTTTTCTCGGTTATTTTCTACAATTACTTTCGGCTTTGGAAAAATTCAGTTACTACTTTTCATTCCGTCAGACAACGAAGAAATCTTTTGGGAATTGAACAGTGGACGAAGTCGAAATCAACTGTTATCTGTTGAAGTAATTTAAAAAATGTAATAATCTTAATTTCAATAATAATCTTGGCGTTTCTTTGCAAAAAGGTATTCTGGTTAGTTACCGAAGCTAGTTGAACACGAAAAAAACATCACGTATGTGTCACAATTTCAAGAATGAAAAATGTTGAGAAGAAATTATGATACGAACTAAATCTACTTACTTTTTCTCTAGAATTTCTATTTTATTAACAATATCCACAAACTCTGGATCTTTAATTTTCATATCATTGATAGGATTCAGCAACGGAGGACCTTCAGGAAACCGTTTCTTGACCTCCTTGACAGCTTTATACATGCCCTTTCTGCTGTCTCTAGACCGTAAGTCATTGGGGCAGAATAACCTTACAGAAGAGATGTGTGTCACTAAAGATGAGTCCACGCTTACAATTTCTATTTCTCCTTTCTGAAATAAATATTTTTTTCAACTAAATTGGTGAATACTGTAGTTCTATACAACTACATTCCGAAGTTTTTTCTTATGTTAGGAATCAAGTCTCTCCTTTAATGGAGGGGTCACTCATTATATTTTGATCAATTTTTTGTCAGGTAAAAATTCATTTCCATGTTGATTATTGGGGCCCAGTCACTACATATCCATAAAATATTATGAAGACACCCCATATTTTTACTACGGTTCAATTGTTTCTATATTATTCAGCGACATTTGATGAATAAAAGAAACATTTGAAATTTTTTTTTTTACTTTCTGAATTCATTAAACATTCGGAAGACCAAAATAACCATACCAATTTCGACACTCACCTACTTTTGATCAACGCATTCAATTCAAATAGAGTGCAAAGCAAGACTAGATTCAACAGATGTTTAGAGTTTTTCGTGGAAACAAAAAATAATAACAAAAACGAAAGCAAAATGAGATGCGAACAAGGTGTTTACGAAAAAAAAAAAAGAAGAACAAGTTGACCTGAATAGAGAATTATTTCGCTTGAATGGGCGTACTTCTGATAGTTCTACAGATATCCGTATTTTAGCATTTTTCATAAACTTATGTATCCGTCGCGTATTTCTGATTTGTACCGCTCTTGGTGGAATCAAATGTGCCAAGTCACTTGAACACTTCCCGTGAAAGTATCTATAAAAGAGAGACAAATCTCCAACCTTTCTTCGATATTCCAGGCTATCAAGGTTGCACGTGATGTTCGCTTCTTCAATTAGGCGGATGGTTCTTTTCTGGATGGAATCCAGCAACTTCATTGGAACCCGAGCTCCACACATGAAACGTTAATAATATAAACTCTACAAAATGTTATCAGCCAGCCCTCTTTTTCTCAATAAATCAAACAACATGAAAATAATAAAAATAAAATGTTTATGATTAATTTGAAAATAGTCATTCGATACCTTCACCGAACACCAAAAATTGTATTTCTTATTCAATACTCATATTCAATCCATGGCCAATGTTTTCTAAATTTATAAAAATTTCATCATTTTCGATTTTAATCATCTGCTCGTTAGTTTTGAAATATCATCTATAATTTACAGCAGTTTCAAAACTAATTTTTAATTGTGTACAACCATTTCTAATAGCGTTTCGTTCATTCGTAACCGCATATCACCCTGTCAGCTGTCGGCACGATTCCTTACACCTTAGCTTGGGTAGGCTGGTCCACGGTGGCATGTTTTGTTTATATTGAAAGGGTTATATTTTTAGGAGTGACTAATTTTTGGAAAAGAAAGTTTTTGGCTTCCTACTACTCCATCTTGATACAAAAAAATGTGGGAATCTTCCAAAGATTCCCATACAGATGTGTAAATAATGCAAAGAAGTAACTTTCACATCTATCTATAGAGTTACTTCTTTCAAAATTGATTGCTTCCTTCCTTTCTTTGAAAGATTCCCACATTTGCTGGTATCAAAATGGAGTGGTAGAAGGCCAAAAACTTTATTTCCCCAGAATTAGTCACTTCTAAAAATATAACCCTTTCAATATAAAAATTTGGTTTGAAATCATTGTCTTCATTCTTCATCTTCGTAGAATTTATAAAATTTTTTCTACATTTGTCAGCAAAAATAAAGACAAGGTCCTGTTACGTAATACTTGAAATCCAGAAATTATTTAGGGAGACGTTTTTAGTAATATTCATGAAGATGAAGCCATTTTCAATGAAAGAATAGGATGAAAACATTTGAAGGACAAAATAAATAAAAGTAACTCTTTTAATCTACCAATAACGATTGTCAAAGATATAAAAATTATATAAAATCAGTAGTTTGGTATAAGTTGGAAGTTTATACTATCTTTCCCAACAAATATCTATTTTCTATATATAATTTGTAGTTCGCTCCGATAAGTTACTTCTTACAAAACAACAAATACTTCGAGATGTATACTCACATATACAAAACCCAATAACACAGAAGGAAAAAAATGCATTTTGTGCTAAAAGGTAATTTTCATATGTGAACGTTCCTTTTTACCCCCACGGGGG
>NW_019293874.1:19642-31074 GCF_000500325.1 Leptinotarsa decemlineata
TAAGCATGTGCATGACACCAGGCTACTCGATGCATGTGAGAGTCTAGAAATAGCAAAATGTAAGAACAGCATGAATGGCGATAAGGGACCCATCCCGTTTAGCCCGCTTTTTAATCTTCTGTTAGGAAGAGAAACACCAGGCTACTCTATGCATGAGAGAGTCTAGAAATAGCAAAATGTAAGAACAGCATGAATGTCGATAAAGGACCCATCCCGTTTAGCCCGCTTTTTAATCTTCTGTTAGGAAGAGAATAATAACTAAGAACTTTCAGGTAGTTAATTACCAAGAAATTTCATATTGGACTTCAGGTATACAACCAGACTAGACTAGGTATAAATTTTCTTCTCCTGAGGATGCTAACTTTGTTGGCGAAACGCGCGTCAAGTGCAAAAATATCAGTTTGGTGTTAGGGCAATTGATCTCGAAAAAAGTTATTCAAATTTCATACCAAAGGTTCCAATCTCATCGTTATTCGTTCTTGAGTAGTTACACCATCACTTAAAGTATTATTTGTGCCGTTTCGGGTAAAATATATGATTTGTGTCTTGTTTTTGTTCAGTTTGAGATTTTGAGATATAAATTACTCCTCCAGAATCTTTAGCTTGAAAAAAATATTTGCCTGAAGGTAGTTGTGATCGGTTGAACTGAAAACCACATAACCTAGATTCATTTAAACGAGTTCAAGGCAGTATCATAATTTATCCATTTATAGTGTTATAGGAGTGAATCGCGGTGAATATTTATCAATATATTTCTGAACATTCAGTAGTTTTAAATAGGTTATTAAAAAAAATAATGTATCTATTTGGGGTTCCGAAGAAATTAATTTACATGAGTATAATATGTTGTGTACACCGTTGATACTTCTGACAATTTTTTTCTGTATTGTAGATACTCTATTCAGATGGCAAAGATCTGTAGTGGTCAAACAACGCATAGTATGCAGTTAAACCTGCTGACTGATTCACAAGCTGTTGATTTTTTTTTTTTTAGCAAATATGGCAGTACTCAATTTCTATGAAATGTGACATATATATTCCTGGCAAGTATCCTATCAATATCCACCCCTAAAAATCTAATAAATTCATCGTTTGCTTTAACAGACTGTGTCAAATATTATTGTTCTAGTTTTGCTTTCATTTAATATGAGTTAATTAACTGTAAACGACCCCTTTGCATTCTTTCATATGTTTTTAAGACTTGGTACATTGTCCTCACTTTGGTAGAGACTTACTACTATTGTGGTGTCATCTGCATACATTACCGTAATAACATTGGGATTTCAAAAAGTATTTGGTAGATCATAATTATAGATAATAGAAAAAATAAGACCAAGGGCCGACCCTTGGGTGAAACTTATTTGCCCATCAATGCACACCATTTGTCGTCTGTTATCCAAGTAGGACTGTATTAGTTGAAGACAAATGCTGCATAGTCCATGAAATTCGTACTTCTCTAACAAAATTTCATGAGATACATTCAAAGACAGAGCCATGTGGAGTGAATGTAAAAGAAAAACAAAAACATAAAAAAAGGAAAACATTAAAAAAAAAATAAAAAATCGCTAATCGAATGTACGTAACCCACAAAATTGAAACATTCACCGTATTTAACAGACCTCGTATATTAAAATCCTTTGTTCACTGAACTCACCTGATCATCTTTACATGGTTTTGGAATCACATCCCCTCCTTCACTATCAGAAATAACGTGCAATAAAAGATCAACTTTTACTTTTGTCTGCGTTTTGGATTGTCCATGCTTATTCTTACGGCCAGGTATAATTTCACTCACTTTTTTGAAATTCACAACTGCACCCCAATCATATTCAGCCTCTGNCCAAGAAAGTGTACGCAAAAGCGATTCGAGACGTTTTTCCTATTGATGAGGTAGATAATCCAAATTCGAGAAAACAGGAGTATATAAATTTAAGTGTAGAACGTGTCCTAAGATATATATTGGTCAAACTGGCAGAACATTTAGGAATCGAATCCAGGAACATCATATAAGCTATGTAAATAAGAAAACGTTATCTTCCGTTAGGTCTTTCTCCTGAAGATGATCATTTGGTGATCGAAACACATGTCGAGGTGTTAAAATAACGGTTTGGTATTGAGAAAAAACTCCAGGAATATTCATTACTACACTAAAGGTTCCAAACAGTTCATGACAAGTTTGCTTTGTTGGCTCTACCACTTCATATTTCAAAAACAACCGATAATATATTCAATCTGACAAGAGATTATTCTAGTTCACCAAAATAGGCAATATTTTTCGAATTCAAACGGCCTTGTAGGTCTCACCCTTAATAATGGGATAATGGGATCAGCTAAAGAAAACGGCCTGTATAATAAATATTTGAGCACACCTTTCTTCATAGTCTTTACCAATTACAAAAATTCGATCATACCTTAACTGTTATTTGTTTCAAGTACGTTCATTTGATATAGGCAAAATACAAAACCAAAACAAAATAATAATTTTAATGGTTATTTGCTCAAAATGATAAATATACAAATAACTCGATAATACCTATATACATCAATTTGGAAATAAACACACTGCAGTCTCACAAAAAATACTGTACATGGGAATTATATTCTGAAATTTTTTTAATCTAATTACATCATTGTTTAGAATATTTTTTTTTATTTATTTATCCATATTCAGCGATTTGTGTTAGCAAAACACAAAAATCTACTTATGTACACATCAAGGAAATAATTAGGAAGGATATTATACAATCAAGATGAAAGAAAATTGAAATTCTTTTGTACCTGTTTTCTGGCTAATGTTGTTCTAACCTGCATGTCAGCTTTGTTTCTTGTATCGTGATCATGATTGATAAGTTGTAACAGGTGTTTCGACTTATGCTAAAAAGTAACTATGGCTAGGAAACATATCTGTTTTATATCAAATAACTGTGATTATCTGTAAAGGTCACCTGAACAATAAGTAGTAACAATGTTTAGTTAGCCATAAATATTCAGTCGATTCATATTCTTCATTTGAAAATTACCATTTTTCAGTATTAATGTGGAAAGTTTTGAACTGGTAAATGGTAAATATATTGTTTCATCACATTTTTTGGTACAGGGAAGCCATTATGGCGGATGAAATGAAAACTACAATTTTTGATGGAAAAGAATACGACTGCAGGAAAGTGAGAATCATTGATGATTCTGAAGCTGAAAATGTAAATTATGGCAAAAAGAGGAAAGTCAACAACCAATACAGAAGAGGAATGGATTCAAAATGACTTGAAGGCCATGAACGTGATCTACAGTGGAATTTCACATGATCAACTACAGTTTATTAAGGACAAAGAGACGACGTATGAGATAGAGAAAAAATTTGATATGATGTACTTGAAAGAGTCTCCTGCTCTACAAATTTATGAAGAAGGTGAAATCAATATTGCAAAAATTATTTATAAAGAAAATGTAACAGCTATCTTTACCAAGGCTTTAAGGCAAAATAAATTTGAAAAATTTAGAAGCATGTTGAATATGAAGTAATTGCAGATATTACCATGTGTAACACTGAGTTTGTGAAAATTACAATATAAATTTAAGAAGTCGTGGTGGAATAAAAGTAAGTTTATATTTATCTTGTTTTTATCGATGTACGCAAGAGGGCGCCACTGATGTAATTGTACTTGCAGCACAACCATGTATTATACTTATATGTAAATGTGAATAAAATACTTCCCTTTCCGGAAAATTCTAATCGCCATAATCATTTATATAGTTGGTTTGGTTTCTTGGTTACTCTGGTTACTTCCATGTAGTGATCATAATGAATAAATGATCTAAAATGAAGTTGAACTGTGCCGCATTCAATCCACTTAAACAACCAACACAAAGAAACAAAGTTTTTGTTGCATGAAATATTATGACTGATGTACATTTTCGAAATGCTGAATTTTTTATACCAGCTTCAGTTTTTGAGATATAAGAAAAGCGTGATTTTCAAGAAAAAATATTTTAATTTTTTACAATCATTAGAAAAACAAGCGCTATTTTTCAAATAACTTTTATAGAATGTTCTTGCTTGACTTAGTTCCCAAGGGCTATTTTTGATGCTCCAAGTAGTCTGCCATCATATGGGCATCTCAGTGACCCTGGTACTGCTTCTCTATAGTTCGAATATCTTTATGGAACAGTTCCCCCTGTTCTTCACTCAGATCACCAAGATTTCTAGGGAAATGGTGCAAATGGCTGTGTAGGCTTGATACTCATATTACAACCAAGCTGTCGGAAGTGCGACAATATCTTTTCAACATGCTCAGAATAGCTTCCATGCTTTTTTCTGTTTCCCAGGAAATTTTGTGCAATCCACACGAATTTCTTCCAGATATTTTTTCAATATAGTCATATTACTATTGAAATTTTCATCCTTTATCAACCTTCTTACATGGACCATAAAAAAATCCGATTTTCAGTTTCTCTGTACTCATATAATGAAACTTTTCAGAGATTTTGTGAAAGGTTTTGACTTTCTACTTCTCCATCTTGATACAAAAATTGATAACTTCCTTCCTTTCTTTGGAAGATTCCCACATTGATTGCTTTCTTCCTTTTTTTGGAAGATTCACACATTTTTTTGTAACAAGATGGAGAAGTAGAACGCCAAAACTTCTCTTTCCCAAAAAAGTAACCTCTCATGAAAATAAACCCCTTTCAATTTAAACAAGATTCCTTTGGTTAGGATTTAATCAAATAAGCGAATGAATGTCATTACGAATACATCGATGAGATGAGTAGATCAAACTCATTCCGTGACATAAAGTCGTAATTTTATGAATGAATTGTGTATTTTGTCTCATGTTATCCAGATTTGAAAATGAAGAGCTGATAAGGCAAGTATCTTATGGCGAAACATCAAATATCTACCGGTGAGGATGACACTGTTCCGTGTAAGTGAAATTTTACCTCTTTCATTTACTATATTGTCTAAGAATCCTGGTAATGATATCTGATTCGATTCCATAACGGATGTTTGGAATACAAACTGAACAGATAAAAGTTTTTATTTGTATAATTCAGTGTTCATAAAATAGTATTTGTTTCGAAAGTATTTTTCTTTCAAGTATTCAATGTTTATATGAAAGTAGCTGTTTAGAGAGGGCCTTTTCTACCAGTCCGGGTCTGAAAGTTACTTATTTGCATGATCTACACACCTTTGTATAGATTTTATTTTTTAATTGATTGCTTCCTTCCTTTCTTTGGAAGATTAGCTCATTTTTTGTCACAAGATGGAGAAGTAGTAAGCCAAAACCTTTCTTATACAAAAAATTGACCTCTCTAAGAATATACCCCTTCTAATTTATTTTAGAGATGTATCCAAGAAACACTTTTTTGTGAGAAGAAGCTATAGTATAGCGAAACACGTGTTGCGTTTTTGCAAAACTGTTCAGTGAAAATCTCACAATAAAGTGTTTCTTGAATTCGTTATGGATTCTCATCAAGTATCTGCCGATTCCATCACAAATTTTAGAAATGTATTCAAAACAATCACCATTCATATTCAGAGCTTTGACACATTGTTTCATGAGCCCTAGTTTGATATGCAGAGGCGGCAGTATTATGGGATCCCCAAGTACTAGTGATTAATGTATGTAACATTCAGTTTCCCTGGAACCATTACATTACTGGAAGGCCAGTCTTTTCAAACAAAGTGATGAAACTCATCTCTGCTGTCCCACAGATGAATAAAACAAGTATATTTTGTATGGCCCCTTTGTTGTCCGAGCAGCAAATTCACCATTTTTAGATCTACACATATGAGCCACTTGTGTTTGTGGTATTTGATTTTCCACATAACAGAAGCCACGGTAGCATCTTCTTTGAATTTAGTTGAATGTGCTATCGGTAACGAATCCGCTATGCATAGGCACACATTTCAGACTTGTTTAGAGGAATCAATAAATACTCTCTCTTTGTGCCTGTAGTACAAACTTCTTGTTTCTCCGATACTTTCTTACTTTCTTAGAAGGTCAAGGTCCCTGACCAATGCATTGATCTCTTCCTGGTTAAAGGGCTCCGGAGAAATATGTGACCGCTCGGCTACCGGTAGGTCGGTAGCCGGGCGGTTCGACGTGGGTAATAATAATAATAATAATACTGGGGTCTTCTTCAATAACATTGGAGACCTTGGCTTATCAAAGCGCCTGACCTTCGCTTTTCTCAGGTCGAGTGGGTTGAAGTCGGAAACTGAGGGGTTCATCTTGCCAGGATGGTGTCTTCAACACCTTAGTCTACCGCAGTCGCGTGATGGGTATAAAGGTTCCTGACACAAGGTGCAGTGCCTGCGGCGAGGCACTCAAGCGAGTTTTAAAAATAGAAATATTGGCGCAACTAACTATTTTTTTAGGCAGTTTATTAAAAATTCTCAGACTCAAATATTCAGAAGATTTCGAAGATACAACATATTTACAGTAGGGAATGTGGAAATCAGCGCAATTCCTCGCGCTGGATTCTAGTGAACTTATTTTTATTTGTGTATACGTATACACACATTTCTAAAATTAAAATACTCGTCATTGTTAAAATTTTTGATGCTTTAAAAATCGGTCTACAGGATGCTTTGCTTGAGGTATGGCAAATAATTTTTAAAATGCGTTTTTGTACAATAAAAACGTCTGGTGCTCGAGTGGACACACCCCCAGAAACATATGCCATATCGTAATCGGGAGGCTACTTGTGCATGATATAATACGATTAATTGTTCACGTAACAAAATGTTCTTAAGATTTCGGAACATAAAACATAATGAGTTCAACTTTGAGATTAAGTTGGTACAATGTTCTTTCCAGTTTAAACCAGAGTCTATAGTAATTCCAAGAAATTTAACTGATAAAGTAGGCTCAATCAAGATTTCATCAGTTTTTATTGTTACAGTTTCACATTGTTTTTGGTAGTTGTGGAATCTTATTACTATTGAAATACAGACACTTCTGATCACACCATGAAATGAGGTTACCAACCGCAGTTGTACACTTTTGTTTGAAGGTATTTTCACATTTGTCAGAGACAAATATATTGGTGTCATATCTGCATATCTAATAAAGATGGCAGAAGATTCGATATTATCCATGTCATTTGTGTAGAATAAAAATAAAATTGGCCCCAAAACAGAGCCTTGGGGAACGCCCATAGAGATATTTTGATATGCAGATTAAGTGGAAGATATACTAACAAATTGTTTTCTGTGTGTCAAGAAACTCTGTATCCAGTCGAGTGAAACTCCACGAATACCATATTTGTACAATTTAGACAAGAGTACCACATGCTGAACGCAGTCAAATGCCCTGCTGAGATCACAGAAGATCCCAACAGGGCACTCACCTGATTCGATTGCTTTGATCAATTTTTCATAAAATGACAACACCGCACTCTGAGTTGAGCGTCCTGGCACGAAACCATGTTGGTTATCTGAGAAGATGCTATGACTTAATGCAAAATTCATAAGTCTTCGGAGATAAGAATATTCAAAAACCTTAGAAAAGCAGGATGTGACAGTAATGGGCCTATAATTTTCAAGATTTGCTGGATTTTGCTTATTGTATACTGGGATGACTGCCGATTTTCAATAAAGATGGAAAACACCCACAAGTGAAAGAAAGATTAACTAGATGAGATAGAGGCGAAATAATGTGACATAACACCTTCTTCAAAATAAATGGGTGCTTTGTTCACTCTCTCAATCGATCGATGTATGAGTCGGTGGTTCAAGCCGTAGGCTGAACTATCGATTTTCACTTACTATCGTCCAACCCGTGTTAGGAATCACACGTTAAAAGGTAGGCATATGCTTGTGGCATAGGCGCATCGCTAGAGTACAGGATTGGTCGAGTAATAGATAACCTTTTGGACCGATTTCTTTTATAAATTCCCTTCATATCAACCACACAAAAATAACAATCATTCTGATCTTTTGAGGGATCCCGTCAGATTATATGTTTGTTTGATAGTTGAAAATGGGTCTTTTCTTATTTGCCCATAATCTCCAGGACTCCACTCATGTGGACCCATTAGAAACCTAGTACCTTGTCACGGGTGTCTATAGGAAATCCAAAGTAATCAAGATAAACGCATTTTAGGAACTCAGACACACTTAGTCTACGATTTTCCAATGTATATTCACCACAGATGTTACAGAAATAGTTGTGATCTTTTTCTCAGATATTTCTCGATGTAGACATTGTAACAAAAAATGAATTTGTAAAAAAATCGCTGAGTTTTATGAAAATTGAGTGTAAGTGGTACCCTAATATGGTCAGTAGCTGTATCTCAAAAACTAGAGCTGTTGGAAAACAAAGGGGGGAGATTTGAAATCAGCGACCTCGAATTAGTCAAAAACAGCCGTGAAATTCCACGCAATGAAAAAACAATTGAATTTTGTTCCTTTGTGTAATTTGACAGAATCGATAGTCATCAAAACTATTTAAAGGATTTCCTGTTGGAATATAATTCAAATATTTTCTGAATTTTCTAAGAGGAAGAATCTTTATATATGATGGTAATATATTGAACAGGTTGATTTCAATATAGATAGATANATTTCTATGAAATGTGACATATATATTCCTGGCAAGTATCCTATCAATATCCACCCCTAAAAATCTAATAAATTCATCGTTTGCTTTAACAGACTGTGTCAAATATTATTGTTCTAGTTTTGCTTTCATTTAATATGAGTTAATTAACTGTAAACGACCCCTTTGCATTCTTTCATATGTTTTTAAGACTTGGTACATTGTCCTCACTTTGGTAGAGACTTACTACTATTGTGGTGTCATCTGCATACATTACCGTAATAACATTGGGATTTCAAAAAGTATTTGGTAGATCATAATTATAGATAATAGAAAAAATAAGACCAAGGGCCGACCCTTGGGTGAAACTTATTTGCCCATCAATGCACACCATTTGTCGTCTGTTATCCAAGTAGGACTGTATTAGTTGAAGACAAATGCTGCATAGTCCATGAAATTCGTACTTCTCTAACAAAATTTCATGAGATACATTCAAAGACAGAGCCATGTGGAGTGAATGTAAAAGAAAAACAAAAACATAAAAAAAGGAAAACATTAAAAAAAAAATAAAAAATCGCTAATCGAATGTACGTAACCCACAAAATTGAAACATTCACCGTATTTAACAGACCTCGTATATTAAAATCCTTTGTTCACTGAACTCACCTGATCATCTTTACATGGTTTTGGAATCACATCCCCTCCTTCACTATCAGAAATAACGTGCAATAAAAGATCAACTTTTACTTTTGTCTGCGTTTTGGATTGTCCATGCTTATTCTTACGGCCAGGTATAATTTCACTCACTTTTTTGAAATTCACAACTGCACCCCAATCATATTCAGCCTCCGGAGTTTTTATCTGAAAGGACATAACTTTATAACACAGCATTATTTTAATGTGAACCATATAAAAAAAAATCTTTGAAAAGATGTTTTTTTCAGATTTTTTTAACAAATTTGTTAGAATGTAATAATTTCATACCTTTAACAATCTACCAGGTTGTAAAAAAGGTATCAAGTATTCAGATTTAGTTAAATACAACCTAAACTGAGAACCCAAGGTATCCAATTCTTGTCTGATATTATAGTATGATGAAATTTGATCCTCACATTGTACTTGGAATTCATTGAAAATCTTCAATTTATTTTGATAATCTATAAAAAATTAAGAAGTTCAAACAAACCGAATAAAAGTGATACATTAGTTTAAATAAGTGCTAGAAAAAAAAATTCACCCTCATAAAGCCCAGGAATGGCAGTTTGATTTTGAAACTGAAAAAAGGATCTCTCCAGCATGTATTCAGGGTTGATATCTTCTACTCGCAACAAATTGAGGACCATGTTATAAGTTAAATGAAAAGCAGAATTGATCGCATCAGGCAAACCCTTGACAATATCCCGGCCTGCAGCAGGAGGAACTTTTTCATCCACCATCAAAATTACAATACCTGAAACGAAATGGTTATCCGATAAGAATAGAAGAAAACTTTTTTAATCAGTTTTTAAAGTTAGGTATGTTTAGTTGCCACTAATCTTATTCCAGAGTTATTCTCTCTCTCTCTAATCGATGTATGATGATCAAGCAGAGATAGCAAATAAATTTTGGCAGGAATGATCCAACACTCGAAATGGAAATTTATTGTTTACAAATATTGTACTATATAATTGCACTGTACCCAATCTGAATTTATACATTATTTTAATATAATATCACAAATATGTAAATAAATAAAAAAAATAAATAAATATTGTAAATATCAAAGTGAGAAAAGATACTTGTTTGAACACTTATCAAATTATGAAACATTTTCAAGAAATTGATAAAATTGGAATTAGTGGATGGTATTTTCCTTTTATTAATGAACTCATGAAATTTGTTATTGGGAATATACAGTCAACTGAAAAAATAGTTTTTGACAAAAATCTTAGTGAATAATATAACAGAAAGACCATGAAACAAATATTCTACCCTAGCTATTCTTTCTATAAAATATAAACAGCTGTTTGCTGTCTTTTTCTACAATAACAAAATTGGTTAATATTTGGATCAAGTGTTTGGAACAATTTCATAGCAGTTTCAATTATAAACTTTTTAAGTTACCTAAACAACTGTTCAGCTGGCAAAAATAGAAACACTGTTATATTTCTATAGCTGAGCAAAGCTTTGAATACATACAATCAATTGTGTACATTATGTAATGTGCCTTTGTGTTTAAATTCAAAGAAGAACTGTTTTGCAGATTATCGTAAATAATGCATATTATATAAAGATTTTTTGTACTTCTGTACTTACTTGTTCGCTACATAGTGGTACACGTAAAGTATCACCTATTTTTTTCAAAATTAAAGTTGAAAGAAATCAAATGTGTGTTGAAATATCAATCTTCATACAAGGTCATAACAAATAAAAGTTTTAGTAGAAATTAGACAAAAGTTATTTTTCCCCTATCCTATATTCGATAATAGATAACATAACTGAAATGAAATATTATTATTTGTTCACTCGATATCATGTTGAACATACATGAAAATCGTTAATTGAAAATTCCAGATGTAGATGTAATTTTTCCGAGTATTAGGTATATCAAAATGATATATACACTTTCGGTTTCACCGGAAATGAATTTTTAAATAAAAGATCATCTCATAAATTTTAACATTTTGGTTGGAAGTTACAATGGTTCATGATACTGATTCCAACCAAAATTCATATGCTGCTTATTCCTACTCTAACCACTGTAAACTTTACAGTGGTTTACAGTGTAAAGAGAAGAATTCTAACTCCACCAATTGAAGTGAAACGTCATAAACCTTTTGTCCCACTGAATCTTCAAACAACAAACGCAAGTCATATGCCAACTTGTGGGATAAAATTTTTTCTACATTTGTC
>NW_019293875.1:0-18672 GCF_000500325.1 Leptinotarsa decemlineata
AATCTATGGAATGTTAATTTAAATCTAAATATGCTTCGACAAATTATCTGGCTATGTCTTAAAAAAATCAGTACCAGAGATACTGGAATTAGATACTTGTTTAAAATCCATAATGTTATCAAAAAGCACTTCATTCTGAGATTTTCACTAGGATGTTTCACAAAAACGCAACACGTGTTTCGCCATACGATGACTTCTTCAAGCGTGTCTTTACGAACGGAATTCTACATATTGATTGCTTAATATATCCAATTTTACAATTTGAAGTACCTAAATTTCAAATACCTGAGTTTTATCTACCCTTTTGATGTTTCAAATATGACGATCTTCTTTAGCTGACGTTATCATATCTTGAATTTGGCTAGACCTGGTGCATGGATTGCTTTTGTAGTTTTTTGGAAAGAATGGAGTCAATCGTATTTATCTTATAACTGATAATGACCGCGATTTGTTCAATGACACTCTCTACAGTAGAATATTCAATAGTAGGTGAAGCATAGTATTGTATGAAGCTACTGTATGCTTACCAGCATAAATGCAGCTACTGGGTACAGCTAATTTATGCAGCTAATTTATGCCTACCAGCATAAAGTTGTCGCATTCAATAGTATGCTTCACAGACTATTAAATATTCCACTGTCGGAGAGTAATTTCCAGAGAGAGCTGAGTTTTATCAAACAAATCGCGGTCAACAACGGTTATGAGGTGGACATTATCGACTCCATTCTTTCCAAAAAACTACAAAAGCAAACCATGAATATGATATATTCAGAAGAGAAAAGTTTGGGACTCAGTCTTCCAGAATGTCTAATTTACTGAATGACCAAATAGATTTGAATAACGCTCACGAATAGTATTTCTATATGATGGTTGATAGTGAACCATTCAAACATTTCATGAAATGATTTCAAATGAAAAAAGAGATATCAGTTTTCCAACTTCGTTTATGTTTTTCCTCAGAAACGTATCCGTGAAAATACAAAATGAAAACAATGCCAAAGAGTGAAAGAAAACACCTCACAATCGGTATACTTTTCCAGAAAAATATCAGATGGGTCTAGAGCATCATAGCTTTCTATATATAAGTTCGAGAGTGTCACTTTTTTTAGTTACAAAATATATTTACAAAAATATATGAAAAAGTTTCCAATTGGACGTCCAGAATATGTGCATAGTGTATATAAGGTTATGAGTGGATCTTCTGATGTTCCGAAATTAGGAAGAGCATTTTGAAGACATCTCAAATTCGTCGGTGAGGTAGTCATAGCATATATTATTACAACTTCTACTACAACTTCCACTTCTACTCATGAATATGTCATCACCAAAAACCCGCTGACTTCACGCTCAATAAAACCCAGACGGAAAAGTTCCCCGAATAATTTTCGTTCGAAAAACTAACAAGACAGAAAATTTAATATACGACCGCACTTCTTCAAAGTAAGTCGAGATTGTCTTTCAAAAGAACCAAACTCATATATTTAATTTCAATGTGAATGACGTTATTGTAAATTATAACTTACTTGCCGGTAAAAGTTGGAGGCACAAGAACTTGTCTGGTTCAAAGTACCATCTTATTGTCCATTTAAACACGGGATATGTTTTTCCGTACGCCAAAACGGCATTCCATTTACATTAAATTTCAGGAGACGTTATAAATTTGTATGCTGGCTGCACTTCTTTTTTGCTCAAATGACATTCATCTCGGGAAAGAAATTATACTTTTCGAATGGAGGGAGATTCTTAATACAATTAAATAGTCTTCGCTATACGGGGTGTATCAAAATGAACTCGTTAAAGACAAGTTCAATTGTGGGACAGATAATACTTGATAATCTTCAAATAATGATTGTTTCAATACTATATATCACAGATCCTATATTACAGATCCCACCTACGAAATCCTGAGGAATGATCTTACAACCCTAAACCAGAGAGAGGTTAACGAAACCCTACATTCAATAGGGCTAGTTATAAATGGAAGTGATAAACGCCGAACGCTGATCATGAATACCAACCACAGAAACTCTATTGCCTCATTAAATTATATAAAACCAATTCTCCAATTAGACATGTTGTGCCGTTTGTACCTAATGGCCCCAACCGTAAAAATTGAAATTCACACTAATTCAGTATAAATAATATCAATCAGTGAATGAAATCAAAAACATAGCTTTTCCTGATAACGCTGAATGTATATCGTTTGATTTCCAAACCTTGTTTCCCAATGTTCCGCCAGTTGAAACAATTGAGCTGGTTGAACGTCTCTTATTATCTCATTTCATCCTTCCTGAAGTAAATTATGAAGCGACAGATTTCTTGAAACATCTTAAAAAAACCAGTTAACTCCTTCGTATTGTTCCCCACGACCCCGTGGGAAAGTATCCAATCTCTCAAGAACTCCAATTGTTTGGACTTTTTTGAGCTCAACAGTGGGATCATCAAAAGTATTGCCAATATGATTGCGTACCCATTTCCCTATTAATAAATGAATGTTTTTCTCATGGGGTGTTTCCCGCAATATTAAAAAATCTGTAGTCTTACCTCTTTTTAAAAAAGGAGACCCTCATATTATTGACAACTTTCGACACATTTCAATAATATCTATACTTGGAAAAGTCATCGAGGTAATTGTCAGAAGCAGATTAATAGCATACTTAAAAGGTAATTCTCTATTCTGCCCTGGACAATTTGCGTATAGAAACGGTAAGTCCACAATCGATGCTCTTTTGAAAATCATATCCAGTATAGTGATAGGTTTCGAGGAGGCCAGACATTCATTCATAACGGTGTGCGATGTATCGAAGGCATTTGATTGTGTATCGCATAATATTCTGTTTAAGAAATTTTCCTATTATGGTATCCGTGGACTGTCCCTTAAATTCTTTGAAACCTATTTGCACGATAGATCACAGTGTGTATCATTACATGGGATTAAATCGATTGTGAAATCTGTCAAACATGGTGTGCTCCAGGGTTCTGTACTGGGACCAATCTTGTTTATACTATATATAAATGACCTATACTACCATATACTTCCTGAAAAATGTTTTTTTTTGCGGATGATACCACTTTGGTGGACTGTCACGGTAGTGTTGATGATTTGAGTGTTTCTGCCAACGCCACCATGAAGTCTGCAAGTAACTGGTTTGTTTCAAATAGACCTCTCCTTAATGAGGCTGAAAATCAAAATCTTATAATTTTCACAAATACGTATTTAACCTCGGGTAAAAGTGTTAAGCTACTGGGGATTCATATAGACGACAGATTGAACTGGTCATGTCATATTGACAAACTGGCCAAGAAATTATCAAGTCTAATATTTATGATTCGTAGACTGAAGGATTTCGCCGGTATCAGTCACATAGTGTTGTGGGGGGATTCTTGTCATTCCAAAAAATTTTTATATTGCAAAGAAGAGTTATACGTCTAATATCTAATGCCAACTTCAAAGATCATTGTCGCCCACTTTTTATTCATCTCAAAATTATGCCGCTTCCTACAGCTTTTGTATATGAAACATTGATTGGAATTCATAAAAATAAATCAAAATACATTTTACAATCGCAACAACATGAATATCCTACAAGATCAGGAAATCTGATAAGAACTGAGAGATTCAGACTGAGCACCTCACAAAATAATTCGTTGAATTTGAAATTCTATAATAAGTTACCATGTCACATAAAACAACTCAGTTTCTACTGTTTCAAGCAAAAGCTGAAATCACTGTTTTTATTCTACATGTGACTTTGAGTGAGTAACAATTGTTTTCATTTTTAACATTAGTTGATTGATTGTTTTTATTATTATGTACACTGTTCTGTTATACAAGCATTGTGATAGTTTTATTTGTATATATAACATCATATTTATACATTTGTGTTTTGACTTGCTACAAATATTTGTTCAAATGTATCACGTAGCCAATAAACTATTCTATTCTATTCCATTCCATTCCATTCCATTCCATTCCATTCCATTCCATTCCATTCCATTCCATTCCATTCCATTCCATTCCATTCCATTCTATTCTATTCTATTCTATTCTTGAACATAAACCATATCGAACCTGTAGTGAAACAGGAGTTTTACAAAGTAGAAAAAAAATTAACTTTTCTATTGAATAAGAAATTTAGTGGCAGATTGTACATGATACAGGCACACATCCTATGGAGTACCCTGCAACTACGGTGTTCTTCTCATTTTGTAAAATGTATGAACGAATGAATAAATTGAATTGAATTGAATTGAATTGAAATGGGGGACTTTTCCATCATGGATCTCCTTTTTCTAAGCCCCCATGCCCCTTCCCGGGTTGAGTGCCTTGAGTTGACCAAGGCCACGCGGTTACTGGGTGGAGAACATCCCATCTCGTCCATCCACCCCTGCGCCTCCGGAACGGTCCTCAACTTACTGATGGGCACTTCAGCAAGATTGACATCTGACCTACTGCAGTCGAAAGCCAACCTTTAGGTGCTTTCACTTTCTAATCTAGTATATTATTAAGTCTAACTCTACTTAAATGTAATTTAATGCATAGGGCCCCCAGCAACTAACCGGAGACGAGTGTTTTCCAGTGAATCTGAAAAAGAAATGAATTTGAAATCTGGTTAAGAAGTTTTTATACTTACCGGAGCTGCCTGATAACGAGATGGTCTCTAATTCTGCTTCGTTGGTCTTCTATGTTTGTCTCTCTCTCTCTCTCTCTCGGAATCTTGGGTCTTCTCTGTTGAGTGATTCGTGTAAATTGCACAGCGCTGGATCATTTTGTGATCGAACTCGTTTTCTGCGTGTTCTCTCATATACGCGTCTACGTAATGAATGTTCAGGTCCAGGTCCTGGTTGATGTATCTATTTGGTATGTATCTCGGAGCATTTTTGGCGGCTCGCACGCAACCGTTCATGCGTCTGTATGTCGCTGCCCACTGCCCCCAGGCAATGCAGGCATATAGGATGATTGGGAGTAGTACAGTCTCGATCAGCAGGCAGTTTTACGTGGAGTCCCCATGTTGCTTCTGCGACCTATAATTGGATATAGGTTTTGTCTGGCGTTAGTCTTCTGTCTAGAGTGACTCCCAGGTATTTCGCTTCGTTGGTCCACGGAATCTCTTGTCCGTTGAAGGTGACGTTTTCTTCCGGGTGAACAGTGTTGCCTGACTGTTGTCAGGGTTTATCCTGATCTTCCAAAGGTTGACCCATTCCTCTAATCTGTCCGCCTGCTGTTGCAAGCATCTGGTAACTTGCGCATGGCTAGTTGATCTCGCCAGTAGAGCTGTGTCGTCCGCGCAGAGTGCCAACTTGTTAAAGTTGTTCCCAGGCTTAGGCACGTCTGCTGTGTTTACCGAGAAGAGGTGTGGCGAAAGACTGCGCCTTGTGAGACTCCTGTTTCCAGTAATCGCATGGTGGAGAGTTCTTGTCCTACTCTGCAGCGACATCGCCGGTCAGCTAGAAAAAATTATATTAGTCTTCCCATTTGTTTCGAGTAGCCAAAATTGCTCATTTTGACTAGTAGTCCATCGCTTTTCCTAAGTAATAACTAAAACAACATTTGAAATTTACCTGAAGCTGGACTATCAAAGGGGAGGTCGGGTCAAAGAATGACCCGACCTCAATATCTTCGATATTGGGGTATGGATTGAATTCATCAAATCTGTTCATGCATATGGGAAGGAGTATTCCTTACCCCCTGTTCATGTATTTGGAAAGAAGTATTCTTTACAGTGCCTTGAATATATTTAAAAGTTCACCGCAACCCATGTCGATTTCGCTTTTCACCGATTTATCAAGTGCTTCGAAGTTAAAGTTTATATTGTTCTCCAACCAATCGAATTGCTCTTTCTGTTACATCGGCTTCAGAGCAAGAACTTCCAACTTCTGCATCTTCCTATTCTGTTATCAAACCTAAGAGACCAGGAATGTTACCTGGAAGCCTCCTCAATAGGAGAATTTGTTCGCCTTGCACCAAATAGCTGAGTGGGAGAAGCAAGATCTCCTCCTGTGCAGGTCTGTGAATGTTTCCGCACAAACGATGATTCTTCCGATACAGAATCTGATGCACCGTTGGTATAGCCGAGTTGCAGTTGCCCTCTTATGGAATTTGCTATGTTTATTAAGGAGAGAATTTAGCACTTTAACATTGTACAATATCGATGTCGACCAGCCAACTTCCAGCAGACATTATAAATTTGTATGTTCGCTGCATTTTGTTTTTGTAGAAACGATTCACAGATGTTCTCATATCTGATAGTTCACCTGTTCAGTAAGGTAGGAATTTTGCACCTTGAATATCGGTTAACCTCAATATTGACAAATCAACTTTCAGGTTGATGATTGCATTTGTTTTTGCAAAAATGATCATTAATTTCGAGGAAAACATTATAATTTTCGAAAGGAAAAGAGATGATAGAACAACTAACTTATCTGTCTCCTGTACAAAAAAATATCGGGAATGATTTCGTCATAGAAAATTTGGGACACATACTAAATAATCAAATATCTCAAGTAGTCTCCATGCTGAAAAATAATACACGAGAATACAACTCGGTTATTTTTATATTGAAAAAGTTATAATATTGTTTTTTTTTTATTTTTTTATAACTGGAACCTCTGACGTAGAATAAATCCAAAATAGGCTCTTTTCCCAATCACCAGAACAGCAATACCCTTCAGAAGACAACTCATTGTCATATTGTCACTTAGTTTGAACAAAGTAGAAGAAACAGTAACATTTGTCGATTTTCTAGTGAGAATCTAGGTATATAGAATCAGTGCAGATTTATTTTCCTACTTTTATAGAACTCTTTAAAAAAATTCCGTTAACCAGCTGTGACACCCCTTCGTACGACAACCCTGACAAGTTGAAACTTGTGCGAGCTAAGGATTAACGAGGTCTTACCTTTTAACGACTAGGACTTGTACCACCGACCAACACGGCAGTCAATTCGAGTGAGTGAACAAAGCACACACGTCGATCCGCCTGACTACCGAAAAATTGCGTTTTTGTGGAATAAACTGTCCAAAAACCGGTACTCCAAATGAATATCTCCTAAGGCTTTTATTTAACGTAAATCGTCACTTTCACACTGTAATCACCCTTAGAGTTCACTTCTTTCCAAAAGAATATATTATATCCATCTGAAAAACAATGATTTGTTCAGAACAGAGATAAAATTTGGACACCATAGACCAGCCTCTTTAGCTCAGTGGTAGAGCACTGGTCTCGTAAACCAGGGGTCGTGAGTTCAAACCTCACAGGAGGCAAACTTTTTTTTTTTTTTTAAGGCACAATAGGTTTTAGTCTTCTCTTAACTCTGTGCCTGAGAATTACTCGAGAAGCTATCAGAAAACTATTATTCATTATTTTCATTTCTTACCTCTGATGCGGTCTACTGAGGAGAGCACAGACTAAGTAGCCATTTTTTGAAAAGTGAAAGGTGATGAAAAGTGGGTGCCCCGTGATTTGAACGATCCATAGAAATTAAATTGTCACATTTCGAGGTATGTTCTTTGATCTTGCCTAACCAAAACGATCTTTTTTTGGATAGGATCGTCACGTGTGATGGAAATTGGATCCTCTACGACAATAGACCAACATGACAGAGGTTGGACACCGATGAGCCACCAAGGCGTTATTTTCATTAAAAATATTTACGCTATTTGTTTTTTTTTTTTTCATCTGGCGGCACTTTATTGTTGAAATAAATGTATTGAACAATTTCATAGACATAATATGAAGTCCGTTTGATACAGATGTTAATTTCTGTACAAGAACTATCAGATTATAATTTTGACTAAGAGTGTAACCAGCTGCTATGCGATTACTATCCGTTTGCTGAAACTCATGGTGATGATTCTCAATGTGACACAATTTGAAATATACATGGATATCACAGTTAAAATTTGTAATTCAGTGAATAATTGCTTACAAGAATCACCATATTTTTTTAAACACAAGGTTCTTAGCATCTTTCCTGAGCAATCAACAGATCATTCGATCTACAGATAATTCATATAATTGATATATTGCTAGCTATTCATTTTTCAATTCAAACTCAAAAGAGTTCTAGGGTTCTAGTAGCGTTGACTACCCTACAAAAGGACTTTTCCATGAATCTTATTCATAATTGAAATCCACTCTGCATCAAATATTGTTTTCATTCATGAAAATTTGTTTCCAATTGTCTTCAACTGGAAATATTGAGACCTCAGAGCTTCCAATATCACTTTCCGATCAATCGATATTGTCAATCACGAATGTTTGTGTGCTGTGCCCAAAATATTCCCCCGCACGCTCAAGAACTTATTTGGTCAGACTCCAAATACAATTCCAGCACAACCGATGGCAATCCAACTCCACAAATCTCCCGAGCTTAAAATATCGGGGTTTTTCTTTTTCCTCCTTAGGATAACACTTTCCTGATTTTGCTCCCATTCGTTCCGCTCCCAATGAATTATATATAACATTTTGAAGGGATTTATCCTTTTGTGGATCTCTCCAAAGAAATGTCCGTTCGCTGATTACTTTAATCATTGGGATCGTTTGGCGCAATTCATCAGAAGCGCTTGATTTATTGAGGATGTAATCACGAAACCTCGTTCGGTACATTCGGAAAAGTGTGTGTCCAAGGAAAATTTTTCTGTGGCCTTTGCAGGATTGTGATTTTGAAAGGTTTTGGATGTTCAGTGAATGCGAGACGATTGTACTGGTTGCTGGTTTCAACACCATGATTTTTATTATATTGACGTACTAATTCTATAAAAATACAAGGATTACGATTATAATACAGGGTCTTTCAACTGGGATTTCCGAACTTTGACAACTGATAACGGCCATCTTGTTGCAGCTTCATCTTTCAAATTAGTTGTTAGTTATTCAGTCTATTATTTTATCAAACCGGATGTTCTGTTCGGGCAAAGTACTATAATCCTCTTACTGAGAGGACTGTTCGCAATGTGGTGAATGAATTTGACTCCACTGGTTCGGACAACACTCGTACGTCGACAAAACGCAAGATCTACCAAAAACATCGTCTCTGTCTGTGAGAGTGTGCAGTAGAATCCGAGGCAGTCGATTTCACGTCGCTCACAATAACTTGGCCTTTTGCAGACCACAACTTAGGCCTACACTCTTATAAAATTCAACTAACCCAGGAACTGAAGATAAGCGACCATCGACAACGACGTGTGTCCGGTGAAAGGGCTCTGGAATAGTTGGTAACTGACCATAACTTTCATCTAAAAATCATCTTCAGTGATGAGGCCCATTTCTGGATAAATGGTACGTGAATGAACAAAACTGTCAATTTTGGGACGATACCAATCCACATAAGATCGAAGAGCGTCCAATGTTTTCCTAAAAAATCACTGTTTGGTGTGGATTCTGGGCTGGTGGCGTCATCGGGCAGGTATTTAAGAACCACCCTGGTCATGCTACAACTGTCAACGGCGAGCACTATAAGTCGTGAATGGCTACGTGAACAATCACAATTGTCGAATTCGAGACGATACTAAACCACATGAGATTCAAGAGCGTCCAATGTCCGAAAAAGTCACTGTTAAATATGGATTAGATCTGGACAAACCACATCGATCCTCAAAGCTAACATAACCCATGCCATTGGACGAACACAGACTAATTTATGCGACAGAGTCGTGGGAAATTGGACGTTTCAGATGCGCTCCGCCAAGAGAAACAGACATTTGAGTGATGTGAATTTCCACACATAATAGCATCAATAGCTCGTTCAAACGAATATAAATTTTTGATGCTATCCCACACACACTTTTTTTCATTTAAATTTGAAGATAGATAGCTTGAATTTATCACTTGGATCGGGCAACGTGATAAATTAGACTGCAGGCAAAACTCCGGAGAAACCGAAGAAGTCGCATATCATTTGCTGGATATCTTCACAATATTTGGAGTTCCATGCATTTTGCATAGTGATAATGGCAGGGAATTCGTAAATAAAGTTATTGTCGAACTATGCCAAATGTGGGAAGAACCCAAACTTGTACACGGCAAACCCCGTCATAGCCAATCTCAAGGTTCAGTAGAAAGAGCAAATCAGGATATAGAAAAGATGGTATTTACATGGTTGGAGACAAATGAAACCACAAAATGGTCGGAAGGGTTGAAATTCGTTCAGTTCATGAAAAATAAAGCTTACCACTCCGGCATCGATCGCAGTCCTAACGAAGCTATGTTTGGCTGGAAACCCAAAGTAGGTTAAAAATCAGTCTTGCCATCATTTGACGGGTTAACGGAGATAGTAAGTGAAGATGACCTTGAGGCTATGTTTAAAGATGATTCCGGTGAAGGTTAAAACTCAATTGTGGACAGAGCGGATAATGCCGTAAACGAAGACAGCGATAACTTAGATGGAAACTCAGCCGCTGTTACTGGTTCTATTCCTGTTACGATTGAATCTGAACCTAGATCCAAACTGGAACAATAATCTGATAATATTCAACCAGAAAATCAGCAACCTATTGTGGACATGATAAATGAAACCCCTCGACCAGACGAATAACAGCCTTCTGAACTGGAACAGCATTCTCCCGATAGTCTACCAGAAAATCAGCAACCCACTGTGAGTGTGGACATAATGAATGAACACCCGCGAGCAGCCGATCAACAGCCTTCTGCTAATATGAGCAATGAAAATGAAAATTCTGATAATGAAAAGGCTGCATCTTTACTCAACGCAAAATCAAACGAAATTCGAAAGGCTCGTAACACAGCTAAAGAATCACTTGATAAGCAAGCCGAAAAAATGTTGGCGCGTTCAAATGCAAAATTTCCTATTGCAGAAATAGGCCAAAGCGTTCGAGTAAGGATACCAGATTTAGATCGAGCCAAGACGGATAGTCGTAATATAATTGCTATCATTATATCTGTTGAAGAAGAAAAACTTCACAAACTTAGAACTAAACACGGTATTTTAAACCAACTGTACTCCAGAAATGAGTTCACTGTGTGTAAAGAAAAGTTCATTTCGATCGACAATGTTCCAAAAGTTGATATTACTCTTCGAGAATGTGCTCGAAAATACTCTCATTTTGATGGACAAGGCTTCCAGCGTTGTAACTGTAGTGGTGACTGCAATTCAAAACTATTATTCTTGAGTAATTTTTTTATCAAAATAAAAGTAGGTAACAACTGATATTACATTTTCAACTATTAATTTTTTAACTGCTATGTTCAATAGTTTATTTTTCATTAAAGTTTTGTAAGTTATTTTTCACTTAATAAACAAAAACACTACAGTTCACCCATTTTATTACTTTGCCGAAAAATGGGTGGACATCATTCATAATGGCCGGAAAAAGTGATTATTCATGCTGTTTTAATCACATTGCACAATTGGGTCGGGCATTATGAATACAGACCGATCATTATCAATAGTGCCCGGACTTATCAAAATGCCCGTAACACATAGATCATTCCCATATTAATTTCAATTCAAGAGCCACCGGTAACCAGCTGCTTCAGCCTATTGGGCATCGTCAGTACCGGGCAGGCGGTCCTTGATTTAAGACAAAATGTGTCGATGATCATCGTCGTTTTGATCAGGATGAAGCTTTGTTCCCTTACTTTTTAGGCTGGTTTCTGTCAGAGGGACAAACGGGTCATAACTGATTGTTGTTGGTGGCATGAAAGTCCTCAAACATCCATACCGCCCTTCGCGGTGTACCCCTACCTGGCTGGGGTGAGATGGATGAAGATATTATTCATCTGTTAACGGAGGACATAGAGGCCTCATTCGACAAAGTGTCGGGGCCATCTATATCGAGAGGGGTCGTCTACAGCGTAATCTATAGCTTCCCTGACCAACGGATTATCGAGAGTTTCAGCGTAATCTAAAACTCGCCGATTCCTCGACTGGATGGACTGCTGAATGGAAGGCAGCTTCACATCTCTGCGGATGGCTTCATTCCGCACGAACCACGGAGCATTCACAATCATCCGTAGAATGTTATTTTATAAGGTCTCCAAGATGGAGATGTTAGTCGGAGCCGCTTGACAGACTTGAACATCGTGTTATAGATCGTGATTCCATTCTTTAGGCTTAACTTGGGATTTTTATTGATCAAAGGGTACAGGCTTGCCACCCGACCCTGGATCTTTGCCTTCACGCTTAACAGCTGCGGGTTCCAGGTGAGCCTACGGTCTATAAGAAGACCTAGGTACTTGACCCGCGTTTGCCAGTTAATCTCCCTTCCAGAGATTCTATTCAATGAAAATCAAAAGATGAATAGATAAGTACCATTCTAATGATTCCCATATTGATTTCAATTTAAGAGCCACCGGTAGACAGCTGTTTCAGCCTGTTGGGCATCGTCAGTACCGTGCAGGCGATCCTCCATTGAAGACAAAATGTTAATAACCAAGAAAATTACTTGATAAGAATAACTGCCTAAACGCAAGCGAAACATAAATGGAACCACCTATTGGTGTGACACCCAAGTCAACTTGCCAAGTTTGCCAATCAATCGACAACTGCGGCAGCAGAAATTTGGGAAGATAACCTGGAATGCCACATGTTTCTAGAACTGATTAGTAATAAAAAAAGATCAATACAGTCAAGCTGTTGGAAAATAGTTCAACGAAAATCAAAAGATGAATAGATAAGTACCATTCTGATTATTCCCATATTGATTTCAATTTGAGAGCCACCGGTGGACAGCTGTTTCAGCCTATTGGGCATCGTCAGTACCGGGCAGGCAGTCCACGATTGAAGACAAAATGTGAATAACCAAGAAACGTACGTAATAAAAATAACTGCGTAAACGCAAGCGAGACATAAGTGGAACCATCTATGAGTGTCACACCAAGTGAAATATATTCTTACTTTTGTCATTAAACAACAAAACTCCTCGTACATAATTCTTTTAGCAGGTGACATCACATAGCAGTTACTCCAGTATGATTTTTCTAGTAATATTTTTGTCATTGAAACAAATAATTTTTCAAAATTTCACATTGTTACCATTCTTTTCAGTGATAATGATTGATTACAGTGATTACTGCGCAGTCATTTGTTCTATTCCAAATTTTATTATTTGACTAATTATCTATCTACACACACTGTTGATATTTGTTTTCACTCCATGTGTATCGCCCTTTTTATGAACATATTCATAAATCATTCTCACCGACACCATAAGTAATCAATCACTCAGTCTTCCCAATATTCGTAAATATAACTTAAGAAATATTATTGCATTTCTCCCTGAATATGACAGTAAAGACTATTGAAATATTGAAAATATTTGTGTTTATACAATAAATTATGTGAATCTACCGAAAGAGAAAAGAAAATATTTTTGGAAACTCCCGAAAAAACTGAAAAAGCAATTGAGTTCAAAATAAACTCTTTACAAATATGTGCATGTTATGTTCAGAAGTTACCTTCAGAAGCAAACTGTTGTGAATGAAATGAGTGGTTCATCTTGTAATATTATTCAGAACAGTGCTTTTGCATTTTTTGACTTCCGTCTATTGCATCTATTTCAGTCCAAAATAATTCAGGTGTCCTATTCAATTACATCATCGTGTTGCGCATTACCAATTGCACCCGAGACTGTTAGAAGAGAACCTCCAACTTCAGGACTCGGTATCCTACTTGGAGGTTACTTTCACGAGTACCCTCAACTGGCAGACTGACCTTAAAGAAACTCTGAACAAAGTCCGAAAAAGATCCAATCTCCTAAAGGCTCTGAGAGGCAAGCTCGGTAGATGCGACTGTAAAACTCTTTTACAGTCGCATTTTACCCCAATCAACTTGAGATTTCGAGAAGTACCAGGACGATACACTGCGAAAGTCATGAGAAGCAACAACATCGCTGCCATCAGCACCCTCACCACCCCTTTGACGTCTTGTTGAGGATTTAGAAGGATACCAAGGAAGAAGCTCCCGTTTCTCTCAGCCAGACTCCTCAGTGCAGTGGCAGACCCGACGGCGCAAATCCAGGACATCCTTGAGGAGTACCCACTGGCGATCAGATAGAGGACAGCCAAGAAGGACCACAACCAGGGACCCGGATACTCCAACCAATATTTGTAAAGGAACCCAACCCTGCAAATTTAATAAACGAATAAATATTACCCCAATCAACTTGAGATTTCGAGAAGTACCAGGACGATACGCTGCGAAAGTCATGAGAAGCAACAACATCGCTGCCATCAGCACCCTCACCACCCCTTGGACGTCTTGTGGAGGATTTAGAAGGATACCAAGGAAGAAGTTCCCGTTTCTCTCAGCCAGACTCCTGAGTGCAGTGGCAGACCCGACGGAGCAAATCCAGGACATCCTTGAGGAGTACCCACTGGCGATCAGATAGAGGACAGCCAAGAACGACCACAACCATGGACCCGGATACTCCAACCAATATTTGTAAAGGAACCCAACCCTGCAAATTTAGTAACCGAATAAATATTACCCCAATCAATATGAGATTTCGAGAAGTACCAGGACGATACGCTGCGAAAGTCATGAGAAGCAACAACATCGCTGCCATCAGCACCCTCACCACCCCTTGGACGCCTTGTGGAGAATTTAGAAGAATACCAAGGAAGAAGCTTCCGTGTCTCTCAGCCAGACTCCTGGGTGCAGTGGCAGACCCGACGGAGTAAATCCAGGACATCCTTGAGGAGTACCCACTGGTGATCAGATAGAGGACAGCCAAGAACGACCACAACCAGGGACCCGGATACTCCAACCAATATTTGTAAAGGAACCCAACTCTGCGAAAGTTATGAGAAGCAACAACATCGCTGCCATCAGCACCCTCACCACCCCTTGGACGCCTTGTGGAGGATTTAGAAGGATACCAAGGAAGGAGCTCCCGTTTCTCTCAGCCAGACTCCTGGGTGCAGTGGCAGACCTGACGGAGCAAATCCAGGACATCCTTGAGGAGTACCCACTGGTGATCAGATAGAGGACAGCCAAGAACGACCACAACCATGGACCCGGATACTCCAACCAATATTTCTGAAGGAACCCAACCCTTCAAATTTAATAATCGAATAAATATTACCCCAATCAATATGAGATTTCGAGAAGTACCAGGACGATACGCTGCGAAAGTCATGAGAAGCAACAACATCGCTGCCATCAGCACCCTCACCACCCCTTGGACGCCTAAAAATGAGTCACCAGTCTATCCAGTGTATCTGTCGACCACAGTCTTTGATCACTTTTGCGACTGCTTTGACAAGAAGTACTGGTATTGATATCATTCATGTAGGCACTTTTTTTTAAATACTTCAACAACCATTTGGTGTTTCATAAACATTAGATTACACTGATGGTAAAACACGTAATACCGATATTTTTCATTCCATTGAGGCCAATGGTTTCGCCTGAAGGATGTTGAAACTGAAAATTATCCGTTTGCCTCTGCTGTCTTCTTCCACAAAATTATCGGGACATGTCTGATTCACTTTTGTCTCCATTTTGATAATTCTCAATAGGAAAAGCTGCAGAGAAACTGTTCTATTGAAAAAAGTAGGTGAAATAGACATATCCAGATATAACAGAAATTGTTTCAAAAGTTGCTACTACAGTGATGCACTGTTTGGAACCTTTGGTGACGTAATGAATAATGCTGAAGTTTTATCTCAACACCAAAACGTTATTTCTAACACCTCGACACGTGTTTCAATCACCAAGTGATCATTTTGAAGATCAAAAACTCCTTTTTAAAGATGATCACTTGGTGATCGAAACACATTCCAAGGTGTTAAAAAAACGGTTTGGTGTTGGTATGAAACTTCGGTATTATACTAGGTCAATTAATATAATGACTGCATTCAGTACGATACCTTTATGTATAATGATAGTGGGGCGACCTTGATAACAGTACAAAATAGTGGTTTTCAGAAAACCTCTCCAGTTTGATGCATTCGAGAAAGGACCCATCCGAAGATCAGATTCGACTCTAAATTGAATTACTGATATTCAACAGAGTATAATTGAAAATATTAACTTACTGATTACTGAAAATAACAGAATATATATTATTCAAACCAACAGTTCAACATTATCACCCCTACGTGAGTTAGAAATTCAGTAAATATAGTTTCCTTCTCAACTGGGTCATATTTCCCGTTGAACAGTATTCGCTGTGTTTGAACCCCACCATATCCCGGTTTCACTTTCAACCCCTGCAAACGATGTTCCTGTTAATCCAGTCTGCAGAAAACACTATATGAACTCCGCACAGCATGATATTAACCTAACGAGGTCAACCGACACTGTAGAGGTGTAAAATATGCAAACAAGGCATTTGCCGTATTTCACATGTAATAAAAAACGGAGTGGCAAAGAGAAATGCATTAGGGCTCATAAATGTACAGGTACAGAAATGCGAGGTAACGTGGGGGATGAGCAAATCGCGAGGAGGAGCACGTATAACAGAATTCCGGGAGAGCGAGTATCCTGGGGGATTCGAACATAAATCCATTAGACCAGTTTCAGTTTGTAACTACAAGTTTCAGTGGAACAGAGAAGGAAGGGGAGAATTGCAACAGAGAAAGGAATAAATGAATTACATGTTTCCTACTGAAAACAACGAGTTTGGTCAAAATGTATATCAAACGGTATATGTGTTTGGTTAATAAACTACTGAAGTAGATTTGAAAGAGAGTGAATGGAGTCATCTTCTGTTGATGAGTGTATCACATCGATCTTCCATTAGAAGTAGTATTTGGACTTTTATTGAAAAATATATAGGTACAATATTCCTTTTTCCTGTTAAATATAGAAGTGGAAAATAATTTAAAATCTAATTTTATTTATTGAGTTCTGCATAATTTCCTAATTTTACTTATTTACTTACTCCTACTTATTTACTCTTAGATAATCTACCCTTTGTGTGTCGCGTATATCTGATATGTACTGCTCGTGGTTAAATCAAATGTGGCAAGTCACTTGAACGAATAATAAATTATGAACGCAACAAAACAAAGGCTGTTGCAAAAACACCCCAAATATCTTCCGAGGATTGCCTGAGGTTGCTTGCCTCAGGTTGCTATGCACTAAGAGTGATTTCTAGGGAACTAGGCTACTCCCATTCAAGAACAGCTTATTTCGCTTTAATAGATCCCCATATCAAATATGGAATTGCCTTCTGGGGAGTCTGTTCTAGAGATTTATTTCAAATTATTTTTGTGCTCCAAAAAAGGGCTGTCCGATATACAGGGTCCTGCAACAGTGGCGCGGTGTTCCATATCTCTATATAGGAAGCAGATAGGAATCTAATTTTCTATAATATTACCTTATTGCTCGAATAAAACATGACTTACCCAAATTTGTCAAAATTTATTTTCAATGGAAGTATCGAGGGGGTTTCTAGAAGTGAAACTAATAAAAATTCTATAACGGAAATCAAATCAGTCATATTCACATTCAAATTTAAACAATGAACAAAAACTTTCAGGAAACTTGATTATAGTGTACAAAAATAATAGTAATTTGGAAATTATGATGGTGAAACCTTGTTGAACCAAGTACGAATATATGACAGGTGATAGTTATGGCATTCCCAAAGGAAGAAAACAAATCTGTGAATAAACAGTACTGCTATTCTGGAACTTACCAAAACACCAAAGTCTGGTAATTTTCTATTTCCAGATTACGCTTGTCATTTTCGATTTGTAACATTAAACATTTTTTTTGCAATAATTGAATAGAACTGGCCGATACACATGATGCAACTAATTTTCCTTCATTTTCAGTATTTCAATATTACATTCTACAAAAAGGATTTGAAGCTTTATGTCTTCTAGTAATATCTGCGAGCGCTTTCGACAGTTGGTAGTACTGGCATCTTCTAGGCACTCCTCAAACTGAACTGGTCATCCTGTTGTCTGCCTCTTTATACGGTCAGAACGTCTTAACTCAGGTATTTCAGTAAATACTCAAAATAAAGGAAAATTAGTTGCATCAATCAAAATGATATCCACCCCACAAGGTAACGCAACTACTACCAAACTACTGAACGAATTCCAGAAACTCAACAACCAGATCATCAAGACAGATGCCAAAATATACTTCAACAAGAATTGCCTCGAATCCAACGTCAAACCAAACTACACCAAAATACAGATAAAAACAATAGTACCAGCGCAAACAAGGCAATAGAAAAAGCCCAAACTACTTGGATCCAAAACGAAATACAAGAAGCATACAAGAAGAAGAATATCCTCACCAAAAAATTATACGAAACACATCTACACAGTTCCACTTTTCAGCCGTTAGTACCAAAAGTAGGTACTAACGGCTGAAAAGTGGAATGAAAAACACGCAGATATATCTAGAAAAAACCACCAACTCAAGGAGAACACATACCAAAAACTAAACAAAAAACTGAACACATTAATACAGAAACAAGATAAGGACACAACAACGATGAGAAAACACCACACATTCCATCCGAGAGTCATCAACTTAACGAACGTACATTTCAACGATATAGAAATACAAACACTTGAACTAGGTCCAAAATTCAGTCCATACCAAAAAATCACGCCACAAACCATTGAGAACCTAATTCTAGACACAGAGATGGCTTTGAACCAAGTGGAAGTATCAAAAGTAGACGAAATCAGATCAGAAGAAATCAACACGCTGAAACAAATAATCAAAAAACCAGAAAAGACTC
>NW_019293876.1:6361-33332 GCF_000500325.1 Leptinotarsa decemlineata
GGGTAAACCAAATAAATTTCTGGCTAAGTGTCTTTTTGGTAGTACAAAACGTCAGGTTAATTTCAATATTGTAACTTTTTTAGTGCTTGTGAAAAAAATTGTTATACTAATTTTATGTACCCCCTTTAAGGGGCTGTATCTTAACAAGGGATGCCTCAATGAAATTTATTTATATGAAAGATCCTATCTTTTTTTCGATGAGGAATCACCTCTTTGGATGTTTTACACTTATTTAGTTACACCCTATATAGATAAATGTTCATCTTTACGAAATACTGAGCTAAATTCCCGATGGAGTCATCCAAAATTTGCCTGTATTCATTCATCCATAGCTGAAAACCACTGGCCGAAATCCACACATGAATGTTTATCAAATAGCTGCAGTCAATTTCGATCATTTGATTCCAATGCGTTCATTCACCAGTTAATTGGGTATCGGTATGGTTGACAGGTGGTCACTCTAAACTGGCATTGAGCCTGCATTGTACAGAGCAATCGGCCACTTTACGGATATATCATTTCCTATATTTGCTCTGAACCTCAAAGTAGATTAAATTGAAATGAAATTGAAGCGATGCTATACAACTGATGAACATATTTGCGATGTTTCGCAAACAGCAACTGTATGTGCATTCCTTCGAAGCGATCGATTTATCAAATGTGTTTTGTCACACCAGATTGAGATTCAGAAGATTTATTGTCACATCGGATATTTGTCGACGTCAAAACTTTTTATGGAGTACATGATACACCTAACGTTATGAATATTACTCAATTCAAATTATTAGGCATTATTAGTCGATTATGTGAGAATTAACTATTCCTCAAAGTTGCCCTCGCTGTTTTGGTAACGTGATTGTACGTAGATACATTCATTTCTATGCAATTTGATATCCAACAAATGGTACAGTCCTGACCTCATCATGCCTAGGTTTTCCACATTTTGTATGAATTGATGCGTCAATTTTCTCAATGACAAAATTATACCTTTCAATCCGAAAAATTGTTTTGGAAAGAATAGAATAGAATTTATTCATCATTAAATCATACACATATAACATACACATTACTGGTACAATATTCATCAGACTAGTCACATAAACTGAAGAAAAAGCAGCTATATATTCAAACCTAAAAATTCTTCGACATTGTAAAAAGCATTTTCTAGGAGACTGTCTAATAAACCTTTTTTTAATGTATTGTAATTTTCAATATTTCCTAGTAACCTGGTTGCTTTGTTATAGCATATGACTCCTTGATAGCTTGCCGAGTCTTGCCCAAGGGCTAATCGTGAGTAAGGTAGTCTCAGTTCATTTCCTCATTATTTGTGCACCATTGTGAAAATTCATCAGCAGTTTTATTTGCAGCTTGAACAGAGAGGAGAAGTTGATTTTCTGCTACTATTTGATAGGTATCATCAGCATATTATTGTTTTTTGTGGAGAAACACATGGATTTTCAATATCTCTCATAAATATTATAAAGAGAAGCGGAACCAATGTTGAGCCTTGTGGAACTCCTAATGAGACATAAGCTGGTTGTGACTTCATTTCATCTATTACCACTATTTGCGACCTTCGACATAAATATGATGCTACCCATTCATTGGCTACTCCTCTTATTCCCATTCTATACACTTTCTCAAGTAATACACTGTGATCAACTGTATCGAATGCCCGGGATAGATCAAAGAATAAACCAATTGGAAATTTCTCATCATTGAGGTTTTTTATATGTTGTCACACATTTCGAATATGGCAGATGATGTTGATTTTTGCTGTCTGAAACCATGTTGACATTCTGGTATGAGTTTATAGTGTTCAACAAATTCACGATGTCGCAAATAATAGGCATAGCCGATAACTTTGGCAATTTGCGATTGGAAACAAATATTCCTATAGTTGGTTACGTCATTTTTGGAGCCCTTGTTTTTATATATGGGTATAGACTTTGATATTTTCAGTGATTCTGGATATATGCCGTCACATAAAGATTCATTTACAATAAATGATAGAGGTTAACAAATTACGTCATATACACTTTTAAGAAATTCCTGAGGTTGTAGTTTTAGTGGTTCTATTTATGATTTCTTAGATCTCTATATATGATGTTGGATATAAGAATAAGCTTTTGTATGAGGAAGTACATAATTTCAGTTCATTTGTATTAGATTGATTTGTTTTGATGTCAATGAAAAATGTATTGAGAAGGTGACTTATTGTTGTTTTATCTGTAGTAGTATTACGATTGATTGTTAATTCTAAAGTATCATTATTTTTTATTCTATTCCTATTTTCATTCATAATTTTCCAACTTTCCTCAATATAATTTTTTGCATTTATAATTCTGTTGTTGTTATATCCCATTTTTGCCCGCTTTACTACTTCTGTATATAAGTTCTTCAGTGGTATATATTTTTTTGATAATTGCTATGTTAGAAAATTTGGCTGATTTCCACATGTCACATACCATTTGATGCAGTTCTTTGATTTTTTTGATGTCCAGGGTTTGTCCATTTTACGATAATAATTGTTTGCGACTCTCATTGAAACATTCGTTCAAATCAGTTGATATGTAAACATCTTCCCAGGTTTCGTTTGCCAGCATGTCTCTGAAAGCTATCAAGTTGCCATCAGACAGACTACGTCTGTAAAAAAAAATAGAAACATCACTCTTAAGCGACCCAGTGATGAACTGATAAATCTGAAAACTGTGATCTGATAGATGGGTGTCCTCAACTACAACATTTGCAGCAGGGTAGGAGAGGTAATCTGATTCACCATGTCACATTCATATAATATATTCTTTTTTTTGTATCTGCATTGTCTGTTAGCAACTCTACATTTATGTCCTCGCAAAGTGCATACAAGTTATTTTTTCTGTAAATTTTGCACATCAGATCATAGACCTTTTTTTTCTAAGAGTTTATCCAAATTGCTATTTGGTATTCTGTAAACAGTTATTATATATAATTTCTCTTTTATTTTTACATTAAACTCTTCAACAGCAATTGACAACTCACAAAATTTTTATATGCAGTTTGTGTAGCTAAAAGATTCGAAAGCATTTGAAACATTTGTTTTCGTTAAAATACAAACACCGCTATGGTAATTGTGCACTCTACAAAAACTATTTATTACTTTATAATTTTTTATATTGAGGACGAGCATTTCAGTTGTATGAAGCCAGTGTTCAGAGAGGCACAGAACGTCTGTTTGATGCTGATCCGATAAAATCTCTAGTTGTGGTATCTTCTTTGCTGCGATACCCTGTATATTAAGATGTATAAAAGCCAGAGAATCGTTGCAGTTCTTTTTCATTTCCATTTCATTACTTGGTTTGTCGGTAGCATTGATATTCAGATCCCTTTTACATTTGGCTAGGTGTTGAATATGTGTGGGTATATAGTAGTCAGTCATTGCGTTCAGTCTAAAAAAAAGACTCAAATCTACGTCCTCTTCTGGAATCAAATCTTTCAAAGATAATTTTCTTGAGCCAGAAATCTGGTTTGTAGATAGCTTCGTACAAGTGTGGTCGAACTCCTACCATGAATGATTGCATATCGCCTTTTGGATTCAATTCAGATATAACTTCAGTTACAACTAACCATCTCAACTCCTTCATCGGACGTCCTTGAGGTTTTTTTTCAATAGGAATCCTTACTTTGAATAAGAAAAAATGATATTAAGAATGATTTGGATGGAATTCTCATTCGGCTCATTTGATGAAATCCCAGCCAGAAGTAATCTTATTTAAATTGAAAGGGTTTTATTTTTAGGAGTGACAGAAAGATTTTGGCTTTCTACATCGTGGTACAAAAAACGAAGCTATCAATTTTGGAAGATGTAATTCTATACATAGGACCGTGTTAGGAATCAAACGTTAAAAGGTAAGACCTCGTTAGTCCTCAGCTCGCACGAGTTTCTCAGCTTCTGAGAGCTGTCATTCGTATGGGGGCGACAACTGATTAACGGAAAAACAGATTGAATCACTTGTCAGACACAAACTGGAAGAAACATCCCTCCTAAAACAACAAATTTCATAAACATTGAATTACAAGAAAGAAAAATTTTCCAGAAACAAATACTTCTATATGAACACTGAATTATACAAAAAACACATTTCTCTATTCAGTTTGTCTTCCAAAAATTCGTTATGGAATTGAAACAATATCATTCACAGGATTTGTACACAATATACTAAATGAAATATGAAAATTTTACATTACATATAAGAAAAAACACACAATTCATTCATAAATTGGATTTTTTCATCATGGAATGATTTTGATCTACTTATGTCATCGATGACATAGTAATGACATTCATTCACTTATTTGACTAAGTTCCAGCCAAAAGGAATCTTTTTCAAATTGGAAGGGTTATATGTTTAGGAGTGACTAGTTTTTGGGAAAAATTTTTTTCGGCTTTCTACCACTCCATCTTGGTATAAAAGATATGAGAATCTTTTACAAAGAAAAAAAGAATGTGATCAATTTTAAAAGAAGTAACTCTATAAATATATGTGTAGATTATGCAAAGGAGTAACTTTCAGACACAAACTGGAAGAAAAAGCCTCTCTGAAACAGCTACTTTGATTATTTCCTTCTTTTCTTTGGAAGATTACCACATTTTTTGTATCAAGAGGGAGTAGTAGAAAGCCAAAAACTTTCTGTCCCTAAAAATCAGTCACTGCTAGAAATATAACCCTTTTGATTTATCAAATATTTTATTCTGGAATTTGACAAAGACACCAGTGGGATTATAATCTAGATAGGTCCTTCGTAATACTGTGTGAATTTCAGAAGTGACAATGGGTGGAGAAAAACGTAATGACAAAAAAAATTTGGTTTCAAGAAGACGGCATATTTCCTCAGGGAGTGCTAATAGTGATAGTGATGGTTCCACGAAACAAGAATAGAAAAGATTGAATCTGAATTGGATAGATTGAAACGAAGGGAAGTCAAGTACACTCATCAAACATGTGACGAATTTCTGGTTCCTTTGTTCGATCCGTCTCACAATAACTCGGTAGTGGAACAATGACTTGGTATAGTCGAATTATGTTGCTGCAAGGTATGTTCGGGATGGTGATTCAATAATACGGTTGATATCGGGAAAGTTTAGAGGAAACGCACGGCAGTGGTTTAACGAAAATGCCAAATATGATGCAGGTTGGGAAGAAGTAAAACATTTAATGAAACTTCAATTCCATAGGTCTGTTCCATTTTCTAATTTGCTGAAGAGTGCTGCTAATCATGAAACAAAACCTCGGCAAAACTCAGGCGACTATTGCTTTCAAAAGTTGTCAAAATTGAAAGCACTGAATCTGAGAGAGTCTTTATATTGTCATGAGGTCAAACCAGTTTAAATTTTCCGAGCCACTTGCCATTTTTCAATAGGATTTACATTCACTTATTTTCAATGACACGAGTTCAACGTATCGAAGTATCATCGTTGTCAATAATAGTATATTGTGACGAAAATTTCAAAAGCGATTCTGACAGTTTGGTGTCATATGGGTGTGTATATTGTGCAATAAGTGCAGAAAGGAACCCATTTCACAGGATGTTGCACAAGTAGCACGCTAACCTTTACCTGAGCGGTAAATTAGGAAATTTATCATGAAACGAGATACTTCATCATGCGAGATACTTCCTAGCTACTACCTAGCGAGCTATTCCTTAACCAATCATTTTTAAAATTGTTATTTTATGAATTTCCGTTAATCTAACCATTTGTCAGACTTGAAGTTAACGAACTTCAAACTTAAATTGAAATACTGACAACTAATGTTGTAACATACAAAACAAGTTGACAAGGCGTTTTAAAATAACGTTACCACATAAATTATTTACAGTTTTTCAAAGGATACCATCTACAAATAACATTGCCTGGTTTTTTGCTCACTTTCTTATTATAAACACACAACGTGAAATGAGTTTTGAGTATATTGCAATAAGTTTAGTGTATATTTAATCGAATTTCGGTAACCACATGATTTAATTTATTCTATCTTAATTGTTGCAATAAATTCGACAGCAAGAACATTTTTGAATAGAGAATAGAAATACCTTTCAAACGATATATCACAAGCCTATACTTCCCATTTGAAAAATATAGGGTTGTACCTGTCATTCGACGGGGGTTGAAGATGGGCATTTTTTCGTTCAAGTATGTCAAATTATAATTTAAAATTAACATGTTTCGGGGTACCGTAACCGAAATGATGGTAGCTTGTAATATCCTCCAAAGCGCGTTGGACGTTTTTCACAGTTGGTACCTGAGGGAGCAGATGTCTGTCAACCCGAGCAAAACTGTGTTAATCCCCTTCACCAAGAGGAAGAAATTGAACGCTCTAACGCCACTTTTCCTCAATGGTGTGGTCATTCCATTTGGAACGGAGGTGAAATATTTCGGCACTGTCCTTGATAAAAGACTCACCTGGAACGCTCACTTGGAAAAAGTTTTACACAAAGCCAGACTGTCTCTATGGACATGTCGAAGGATTTGTGGGAAAACTTGAGGTGTAGGTCCCAAACAAATCCATTGGATTTATGTGATGATCGTCAGACCAATGATCACTTATGGTGCAATTGCTTTGTGGCCGAAGGCTTTACAGAAAACGGCCCAAGCGAAGCTCTCTGGCTTACAGAGACAGGCTTGACTGGCTATCAGTGGTGCCATTAGTACCACACCGTCAGCGGCCATGGAGATCCGTCTAGATCTACCTCCTCTCCACATTTTTCTGGAAAGAAAGGCTAGATGGACTGCATACATACTTGTTCACATTGCCAATTGCACAAATCAATTCAATGCAGGATGCAACAGGCTGTTGGTTGATATGGGAAGTCACAGCATTTTGAAAATGACCTCTGACTTTATGCCTCCAACTGTCAACTACGAACTGCTTTATATAGTACTATTCCCGAAAAGAGGGGACTGGATTCTGCGGGAGAAGGAAATATCAAGAGCAGATAGTTGTTGGTTCACAGAGGGATCAAAAACACCTTCCGGTTCTGGTGCAGGTGTTTTCAGTCGCAGACCCAGGACAGAGTTCTCTACCTGCCTAGGAACTTATGCGACTGTATTTCAAGCGGAAATTCACGTTATTGAATTGTGTGCGCAGAGATTGGATAAATCCAACCTCACTCACAAGTCAATAAAAATATTCTCGGACAGTCAAGCGGCGTTGGAAGCTCTTAGCTCCTACCTAGCAACATCTAAATTTGTAGCAAACTGCAAAAAAAGACTCTCCCCGATAGGAAGACTAAACAGATTGTCTCTGGTCTGGATTCCTGGCCATACTGGCCTGGAAGGCAATGAAGCTGCTGACTCTCTTGCAAAGGAGGGTGCTGCAAGCGGCTTCATTGGACCAGAACCTGTCATTGGCATCGCTTTGGGTTTTTCCAAACAAACATTGAACACCTGGATGGCAGAATATTCCAGGATTGGCTCACTGCAAGGCGTTTATTCACTCTTCGAAGCTTGATTCCAAACAGTTGTTGGACTACAATAGGGATGAACTACGATGTCTAACAGGCCTTCTTACAGGTCACTGTCATTTGAATCATCACATGCAGAGACTTGGACTGTCGGAAGACAGTGTGTGTCGCCTGCCCCGCTGAAAACCGAATCAGGTTGTTTGAGTTCGGCAGATCCGTACCCTCACCATCTGACCTGAAAGATCACTCACCATGAAGTATGATGATGAAGTTTGTCAAATTATAATTTAAATTTGACGTTTTTTGGAATTTTGATGACATATGTACCGTAACCAAAATAATGAATTTGTTCAATTTGGCTTTCACACACTGTCTATTAGGTGGACTGGAAAGTTCGTAAGCTACCATACATATGAAAAAGTGAAATGCTAATGGAGCAAAGGCTTGGCTTTATGAACATTATTCGAAATTTGCACAAGGCGAATCAACCGTTGAGAAGTGATTTGCTAAGTTTAATCGAGGTGAATGAGCACCGAGAACGATGCACGCAGTGGAATCCCCAAAAGGGCTGTTACCGATGAAAATATCGTTAAAGTCCACGAAGTAATTTTGGATGACCACAAAATGTAGTGGATCGCGATAGCTGAGGCTCTACAGATATCAGAGGAATTTTTTGGAAATATCGTGTATAAATGTTTGGGTGTACGAAAGATCTGAATCTGATTAGTATTTGAAGCTGTTCTATTATAAAAAAACTTGAATCAATGCGTCAATATGTGACAATTGAAGAAACATGGCTCCATCTTTCCATATTGGAATCAGAACGATCGTCATCTGAGTGGACTCTACATGGTGAATCGATTTCAAAGCATGCAAAAACGCGACAGTTCTGTGATGGTCATGTTATAATATTCATCGACTATCTTGAAAAGGGAATAATCATCAGTAGCAACTATGACGTTATTGGAGCGTTTGAAGGACGAAATATCAGGAAAACAGACCTATTTGAGGTGATAGTAAGTGATATTCCATCAAAACAATGCACTGTGTAACAAATCAATTGAAACGATGGCAAAATTGCATGAATAATGCTTCGAATTGCTTCTGCATCCACCGTATTCTCCAGATCTGACTCACACGACCTTTTTCTGTTGTTACACTTCGAAAGAGTGCTGGATGGAAGAAAATTCAGCTTCGATGAAGAGATAATCGTCGAAACCGAGGCATATATTCAGGCTAAAGACGAATCGTACAATAAAAATAGGATCGAAAAATTGTCAGCCCAACTGTTACAGACTATATAGTTGTAGCGAGTCTGTATCCAGAAATATTACAACACATTTCCAGATGAAAAACCACAGAATTGATTTCAGAGCGGAAAATTCGAAAATCATAAAAAGTAACAGAAATTTAGACTAACACTAATTTGAAAACTTCTCAATAGACGCAAAACGCCGTTCTTTAATGGGTTTTCATCTTGGGCAAAAAAAAAGTCGCAGGGGGCCAAATCTGGTGAATAGGATGGCTGAGGCTTGATTACGTTGTTGTTTTTGGACAAAAAATCACAAACAGGTAATGACAAGTGAGCAAGTGCATTATCGTGATGTAGAAGCTAAAATTGTTTTCCACAATACTGGACGTTTTCTTCGTATTGTTTCTCGCAAGTGCCACATAAGGTAATACTCTTTATTGGTCGTACGATCATGTGATCAGAACAACTGAAATTTGATGCAGTTCAGCGTGCTTCTTTAGTCTTAGCTCTCCTTGGCTCTTCCACTGGAAAATTTACAAAAAAATTGCATGGCATTAGTTAGCCGATATGACGACAACCTCACCATTTTTTGTTATGGAGATTCAACGATTGAACATAACAATTTTTTCGTTCGTAGTGGCAGCTGATCTTCTCAATCTTCTGTGAAAAACTTGTACCATTTGTAAACATGTTTTTGAATACTTAATTCCATTCTTCATACAACATTTTTTGCAAATTCTTTGATTTTTTCATAGCAGAAAATCGCCAAATAGGTACGCAAAACACTCACAACTTTTTGCCTCCGACCAACAAACTCAACAGCTGAAATTGTTAACAAATGTTTGAGTCGAGTGTACCAACATAAAAAAACGAAAATATCGCTAATTGAATTTACGTACATGAAACACCATCATCCTCAATAGCGCACTTCGAAGTTTCGGAATAGGATATGTGTCTCATTGTCTCATCTTTTATTGTCAATCAGATTGGTGCTGATGGAAACAAATGTCTCATAACGGTAATTCGAAATGACTCTTTCATATATTTCACTAGTTCGGACTTCCATTGTCTATTATATAAAATCGCTTAGACCGATCATCAGCTCCAGAGATTCGGCTACTCAAAACTTGTCTAGATTTTTACTTCCCTTAATACAACCATTACAAGGGAAAACATCAAAAAAAAGTCGCAGGGGGCCAAATCTGGTGAATAGGATGGCTGAGGCTTGATTACGTTGTTGTTTTTGGACAAAAAATCACAAACAGGTAATGACGAGTGAGCAAGTGCATTATCGTGATGTAGAATCCATACATTGTTTTTCCACAATACTGGACGTGTTCTTCGTATTGTTCCTCGCAAGTGCCACATAAGGTAATATTCTTTATTGGTCGTACGATCATGTGATCAGAACAACTGAAATTTGATGAAGTTCAGCGTGCTTCTTTGGTCTTAGCTCTCCTTGGCTTTTCCACTGGAAAATTTACAGAAAAATTGCATGACATTAGCTAGCCGATATGTCGACAACCTCAGCAATTTTTGTTATAGAGATTCAACGATTGTACATAACAATTTTTTCGTTCGAAGTGGCAGCTGATCTTCTCAATCTTCTGTGAAAATCTTGTACCATTTGTAAACATGTTTTTGAGTACTTAATTCCATTCTTGACACAACATTTTTGGCAATTCCTTTGATATTTTCATAGCAGAAAATCGCCAAATAGGTACGCAAAACACTCACAACTTTTTGCCTCCGACCAACAAACTTAACAGCTGAAATTGTTAACAAATGTTTGAGTCGAGTGTACCAACATAAAAAAACGAAAATATCGCTAATCGAATTTACGTACATGAAACACTATCATCCTCAATAGCGCACTTCGAAGTTTCGGAATAGGATATGTGTCTCATTGTCTCATCTTTTATTGTCAATCAAATTGGTTCTGATGGAAACAAATGTCTCATAACGGTAACTCGAAATCCGCCAATGAGAATAATAGTGTTTCATGTGAGTGAAATTTTATATCCATGACTCTTTCATGTATTATATGTTGGAGTACAAGCTAGCTGGGAGAAAGTGATTTGTATAATTCAATTTTCATATGGAAGTAGTTGTTTCACAAGAACTTTTTCCAGTTTTTATCTGATAGTTTATTTCGAAATTATTTGCCTTTCTTTTTTCCTCGGGAAGTTTTCCTCATTTATTGCATGAAGATGAACGAGCAAGCCAAGACCTTCCTTTTTGAAAAATATTTGTTGGCTGCAAGTGAATGAGATTGCTATATTCACTATCAGCTATAGGTACACACTTTTCTTGTCATTTCATTTGGATTCCAGGACATCGGCTACGGATGCACATCTTCACCGGCAGCAGGAGGTTGCATATCTCAATGAGGATCCATAAATGATTTCGAATTGGGGTGAAAGTAACTAGGTTCAATTCAATGCCACAAAAATCCAGGTATCGGTTTTCTCCAAAAAGATAATTGAAGATATAGTAATGGCAAAACAGACAATTCCGCTTTCCGCTTGGATAGGTTTGTTGGGGATTAAAATGGACACCAATATGTCTTGTCACAATCATGTCGCCGGAATTGTAGAGGCTACTTCTCAAAAGTTTGGAACACTGTTCCGAACCAGAAAACTATACACACATCAGCAACTTTTGATGCTTTATAAAGCACAGATCAGACCTTTTTTGGAATTTTGTTCTCATGTATGGAGCTCCGCTCCTAAGTATACCCTGAAGCTGCAGGATTCTATACAGAAAAGAGGCATCCGACTGATTAATGACCCGAACATCACTTGCAACCTTGATGGTCAGTAACATCGAAGAAAGGTTGGAGATTTGTCTCTCTTCTGTAGATACTTTCACAGGTATTGTTCAACCGACTTGGCACATTTGAGTCCACCAAGAGCGGTACATGTCAGAAATACGCGACGGACTGTGGCTACTTATCGTTTTGAGGTTCAACTCAGTACTCCTCGAATGCCACTGTTCAGAAACTCTTTCATTTGGAGATCTGCGTTTATGTGGAATGAACTTCCTGAGAATGTTTTTCCGAATGGATTTATTCTCCAGCGATTCTAATCCAATGTGAATCGCTACTTTCGCACCGGCACCGCTTTTGGATTGCCCTTAAAGATTTTCCTGTTATACTTGTTATTTATCCTTGAAAAACACATAAACTGCGGAAAGGCATTTGTTATTTTCAAAAATATGGTATAATCATCAATTGTTACTACTGAGAAATCTGAATGGATAATTGTTGCTACCAACAATGATTTCCTCCTTGTAGATAAAAATCATTGATAACAAAGGACAACACTCAACAATCACATGCAATCAGTTGGTAAATGCCATGTTTTTTTATCATAGAAATAAAACACACTCGAGCACCTTAGAATATATTGCCATAATTCCCTGAACCAGTAAACAAACACCTAAATTCACGTACCAAAACCATCGTAATATTTCTGGCCCATAATCACCGTAATCATTATCATTACAACGATTGGAGTCCCGGTAACAGCGTAAATATTCGGTATAATAAACGAAAATCACGTACATGTTTGATATTCCAAATACCCCGGTAAATGATTATTGTAATGCCGTTAAAACGTTAGTGGCGGTTTGTTAATGTAGTGTACATTGACTGATATTTATCTAATCGCTAATGTAAGCCCGCTTGCTGCGATCTACGTGACTGACATACGCAAACTCATTAGCTAATCGGCGACAGAGTTCAGAGGGCTTAAACTTCAGGAATAGAATAAAAGTACATCATTTTCTCTCTCCGAGATAATTGACAAACTAACAGGATGGTACATCAAGGAACAGGTCGATCTACCGACGTTTTCAAACGATTTTCCGAACTGAAATTGTTTTGAAAAAATAAACGTAAACTGGGAAAAACGTTACTGCTTCAATGATGAAAAAATTATATTTCGGAATGAAATCTCGAAACTTTCACCTCTCCGATTGTCAATACACAGTATAATGTGGTAAATGCCTGCAGGAAAACAACTACTTCCCAGACTGATACCACGATGGATACTGAATTATATTCCACATGCAATTATTCAAGTTACCTCACAGATGAAAATCTCGCGGGTACTTCTTGTTCATCCAGCAGCAGGAAAATTATTCGAATAGATCTACAGGATGTTTCCTAACTACGGTACGAAACTTTACAGGGTGAAGTAAAAAAATGAAGTTCATATGAACATATGTTTGGAGCTGCTCAGTTTCTCAGATACAGAGTGTTGAAGTTTAAGAAGAAACAGATTTTATAAAATATCATAAATATCTTCACACCGATTTGCTTGAAATTTGCTACAGTTATTTGAAGCAATGAGGCGCTTATTCAACCCGAACTAGATTGAAATTATAAGGTCTCAGTGGGCACCACAGCCAACAATATTGAGAAAAACAAAAATGCCAATGACTTTTTGTGGCTTTTAATTTTTTTTTAGATTAGGCAACCAAAAATACAACTTTTTCGTCGCCTCTGTTTTCTTCATATCAAGCTTCATTTTCGAGAAAAAAAGAATCACTCCTGAAAACTATCCATGGACAACATAAAATAAAAACCAATTGTAAATAAGGAACAATGACGACCTCGAAGTAAATGAGCGAAATGTCCACTCTCTGATAAAATACATGACTGCAATCGATTTGTCATTGATTTTCTGACAGGTTCAATAACACCTGGAGTATTTCTGGTGACACTGAAATGTCAATTATTCTATTCTTCAAGTCTATTATAGAATAAAAGCGAGCCTTCAGATAACCCTATGAATAGAAATCTATAGGAGTCATATCAGGACTGCGATCTGGCCAATTTTGAGGTCCTGCTGCACTACCAATTCAGCGATTGGGGTAGGTGATGTCGAGATGCTGACGGCAAAAACACTTAAATGAGCGGGACCTTCATTTTGTCTCAAACCGTTAGCCACTCGCGCCAGCGAAACGTCAGGAAGAAATTCCAAGAATTCACGGCTTTCAAACTCGAAAAGCAAGGACACTGAGGATGCAATCAATTTCAAAAGAAGTAACTCCATACATAGATGTGTAGGTCATGCAAAGAAGTAACTTTCAGACACGAACTGAAAGAAAAAGCCTTCCTGAAACAGCTACTTTCATATAAAAATTGAATTATACGAAAGAATAATCCTTTCTAAACAAATACTTTCATATGAACCCTGAATTATATAAAAAACACTTTTCTCTGCTCAGTTTGTGTTCCAAACATTCATTATAGAATTAAATCAGATATCATTCATAGGATTTTTACACCGATACTAAATGAAAGATAAAAATTTCACCTACATGGAACACTGTCATCCTCACTAGTAGACACTTGTAAGACACTTGCCTCAGGGCTATTCAATACCAATCTGGATAATACTATAAGAAAAAATACACAATTCATTCATAAATTTCGATTTATATGTCACGGAATAAGTTTGATCCACTTATGTCATCGATGGCATCTTAATGACATTCATTCAAGTGTTTGAATAAATCCCACCCAAAAGGAATTTTGTTCAAATTAATAGGGTTATATTTTTAGGAGTAACCATACAGACATCGGAGAACAGACTTCGGATTTCCATACAAAATGTGATACTTTTAGATGAAGCTACTTTTATACTCAACGGTCACGTAAACTGTCAGAAGTACTGATACTGGGCAAGAGAAAATCCACATTGNCAACAGCTCTTGACTCTTCATATTTCTCGATTGAATTTTTCCAAATATGGGTGATATACGGTAAAAGGTCACAGATCTGATAAAATGACGTTGAACCAGAACAATAATAATACCAAACACAAACAACCCAACATACTCCTTGTCACGTGATGCGGTATTCAAAAATTCGTCGCATTGATTGTCGTATTCGGGGAAATATGCCTAGTGTATTTTTTATTGTCGTACAACTTGTCTTCAATATCCTCAACAGGAGTGGAATGAACCAACCACCTGATAAAACCCCAAAAAAACTCCAGAGGTTTCAAATCTGGAGATCGAGCAGGCCAATGTTCCTCACCTCCCTCTCAATCGAGTGATTTGGATACACAGTACCTAATTGATTACGTGCAGTGATGCTCAAATGATCTGGAACACCATCATGCGTGAATCAAAAGTGGCATCTCAGTTGTAGAAGTAATTCTTCAAGAAGAAAAGGTAGCTCTTCCTGCAGGATATTCAGGTGAAAGTCGCCGGTTAGCTGTTGCGGGGGAAAATATGGACCGATTCACTGATCATCAAATAACCTATAAGATGCTGAAAATGAGCTAAAATAATCCATGTGGATTCTATTCAGCTCAACCATGAGTTATGGAAATTTCGTATGCACTGTTTTTCCAAATCGTCCTCGTCAGTAAACGAAGCTGAAAATGCTGAGTTGGTAGGTGAAACACACGTCGAAGAGACTATTGAAGTTCTGGTGACTGGAAAAAGTGCTGATTTCTGAAGTCATTTTGCGCTGAAGGTTTCAATTTTAGTTTTCTTACACTGTTATATTGACCAGACACAAAAGTTTTGTAAATGAAAGCTGTCAATGATGAAATAGCTTCCAAATTATTTCATACCATTCCACAGATCATCAAGAATATTTGAATAAATCCCAATGAATAACTTTCATTCAATTTCAAAATTACCTAATTGAAATATCATTGAAAATAACGTCCATAGAAATAACATTCAATTTTTGTCAGTCATAGCCAATAATTCACCAAATATTTCTTTTTTCAATGTTATGTGAGTATTGGTAAATAATTACGTATTCCAATGTTCACTCAAAAATATCGTGAAAATGTACCTACCTTGGTGAATAAATTCTGCTTCCAAAAGCATTTCGAAAATCCAGGTGGCTGACCTTAATGCTGCCAAAATAATTGAACGATTAAACGCATTGAACAAACTTTCAATTAATAATCATGTTGTAATGCTGAATATTTGTCGGTATAAATTGGAGTAGGGGTGCCATAATCCCAATTCTGATGGCGTAATTAATTTCCCTCATCGTTAAATGTAGTAGAGTAGAGCTCGTTAGTAAGCCGGTGGACGCTGATTAGAGGCCCAGAACTTTCGTTAGTACGGGTGATCGACTGAATTTCCGAATTCATTCGGAGATTGAAGAAACGACGCTAAAACTACTTGCCAAAAAATATTCGGTTTTCCAACAGGCATTCTTTTTCTAGCTCTCCACTGAAACATAAACTTCTTTGAATATTGATCTCGTTTCAGATCTTTCATTGAAAAGTTGGGATTATTCCACCTACAAAGTTTATTAAGTATTCATCTCGACCACTTTGTCTCTAGATCTACTTTTGATGAAGCAACATATCGTCAGTGATGTGACAATACCTTCTATCTTCCTATGACATGATTTTACAGGAAGCGATAAAAATGTTTTTATTATCCTGACACTATCGATTTCAAGTATTTTTCTGCAAATATACCATTGAAAAAGGAAATGAAACTCAGAAAATTTATATTTTCATGTATTTTCAAAATTTTCAGTATTCATAATTAACATAGGAGATATTGCGTCTGAAAATATTGAAGTTAGGAGGTATTAAAATGAATTTAATACCCGTCAATAAAACTTAAGTAACACTTGTGCAGAGAAGTTTTTTTAAATTAGGATGAATTTGATATCGAAGATATCAAACTAACTATCGTTTATATAAGGAAGATTATCATAGTAAGACCAGCAGTCTTTTGGAATAACACTTTTCAATGCTTGCAAGTGTAACCACTTTTTTTTCTTCAGTGGCAATTGGGAAGTATATTATGTAAGGACCTACAGTTTTTCTTCTCAAAGGCAGCGATTCCCATTCCTTACCGAAATCTAATTTGATCTGTAAATCACCATCTGAGTACTTTATAGCAACAATGTCTGTAACAGTAGGATCTGATGACTTTTTCCGGGCCTTATAGACGCATACTGAAAGTTTGCTACATTTGAGTAATCATTAAAAAATCGTATTCTAATTTTATAGCGTTATGAAGGCTCCGGTGTTGTCGTGCATTTTCTGTTGCCGTTAAATAGTCACTAGGTAAATGAATTTTGTGATTTTTCAATTTTTTCTCTATGCAGCTATGTACTGAGTCTCCCTCCATTTGTGAGTGACCTTTTTCTAAAAACTTCTGCATAATCGTTACCTTGTGAAGAGTTGAGAAGTTAAGAAGGGCATTAGACATGATCGCATTCCGAATTTGGAACGTACAGCCGTCGCTATAGATGATAATAGGAAGTTTTCGATGCAAACAGTTTCTTGTGATATAGTCTAATAAACAAGTTACAAAAGTAGAAGCATTGAGGTTTGTATCAATTTCTGTGAACCAGTAGCAAGACACTTTGTGATCTTCAACATTGTATACAGTGAAGTTATGACATGATAATTTTGTTTTAAAATAAATGGAGGTGGCATTTAAATAAGGAGCTACTTTCACTGCCTGCAAATCCATTGTTAATAGAATGCACTTCTTTTCTCCAGCTTCTTTAACGTCGTTCTCTTTCTCTTTGCGAACTTTTTCTTTCTTATCGATGTGATATTTCCATTTATCATCTGCTACATTTTTATGTTCATACTGTATACAAATATCACAACGATCCTTTTTTGTCGAGAACAAACACAGATTTTTTTCCTTAAATATTTTTTCAAAGACGTATCTTCTCAAAGGTGTTACGTCATCTTCTTGACATTTGTCTGTGTATTTATGAAACAGCTGCTTCATAGATGTGAAATGTTCTTCAAGGTACAGCTTGCTAGTATTTTTCCTTACATAATGGGACGGTTGTTTAGGTAATTCTTCGAAAAAAGCATTCAAATACTCATTCTGTTCTTTAAACTTCTTGACACGGTAATTTTTATTCTTCCTTTTTTCGTTCTGTTGTTGTTTTTTTTTCTCGCATTCCATTTATACTTTGTTTCACCCAGCTTTGTACAGTAAAAGGTCGAAGGCCCAATGTGCTTAAGAAAAACTCCCTGCACACAGGTACTTTTATTTGACCATTGCTCAACGTGTAATTGAAACTTCCTTCTCTACGAGATATTTCATTCAGAGTAGCAGTTTGTTTGTGGGTTACCACTCGTGATACGTGCGAACAAACATACATTTTCTTCTGATCCCAACTTAATGACGACCAGAAGTGTTCAAAGAGTTCTCTTCTTTTTTCCTCGGAAAATGCGCCACATTGTCTTTTGGAAGATTTTCTACAGAAAGAGCGAATTGCATGCTTGTCCCATGTTTCTTTCAGATCTCATGCTTTCTTGTTCAATTCTTCCATCTCTACTCCTGCTGTATCCTAAGTACTCTTTCCCCTTTTCACGCAATTTTGCATTCCTTTTTTCCTTCCACTCCGCTTGGATAGCTTTCTTCTTCCTTTTACGACCCTCTTCCATATTTTCATACATGGGCTGCTCCAACTGAGTCTCAGGCAAATTGATTTCCTGCCGTTCTTCAGAAGCACTAGAACGCGACTCACCATTTTGTTCCGGCTCATAAACAGACCCACTAGAACAACTTTCGGAGTCACTATTTTCTTCTACTATTCTCTTAGAAGTACAAGATATGCCTGAAGTGGAAGGAGTCTCAAATGTTACATTTTCAGATCTCAAATTTGAGGATATTATTTTCTCACTTGCATAAGGAATGCTTCCGTTAGGATGATTCGAACTCTGGTTGCTATTTTCTACCATAACTTGATCAGAGGTTTGATTATGGCTTTGGATATTTCCACAAGAAATTGTTGAGACTAACTGATCTTTGAAGACAATCGAAATGTCATTGATATTCATCACGAAACCATTTTCTTGTGTGAGAAGCTCTTGTACTGGAAGCTCTTGATTGGGAAGCTCTGGCACAGGTACAATATGATTTTGCGTATCTTTAGAAACTAGGTTCAGAATCTTCAACGTACGTGAACTCATGATGTAGTCAGTCTTAAAAAAACCTCCTATGTACAGGTTGAATTTGTGATTTTTTCAATAGTTCCTATCATCTTACTGAGCAATCATTGAATAAACAACAGAAAATAAAAAAAATTAGGAAAACTTCGTAAAACGTCCATTTTGAAAATAGGCACATGCATTTCAGAAAAGGATGTCGAATGATGTTTTGAAAATTTCTGATCGAATGAAATGTAACCTGACCTGAAAAAATTATGTACTTTCCAGCTTTTCCGTGGAATACAAATTAGAACAACACTACATAACCAGTTTCTCTCAAAAAACTTTTAATTTTTGCAAAAAACAATGCGACCTCAGCGAACGATCTGTTCAGGTTCACACACGCAAAAAGATAGGCGGTATTAGCCCGATACATGAGAGCGTAAACAGATAGGAGGTATTGTTTTTACGAAGAAACTTGACAACAGTACAGTTTTTGCAAGTTAGGTGGTTTTTGAATCATGCGCAGTATCGTAAGGAATCACTTTTTAGGAAAACTGAATTTTTCATTTTTTGGAAGATCACTGACGATATGCTACATCAGAAGATAGTATTACATTAAATTGCTGTTTTCCACTGACTCATTGTATTTTAGGTCCATCCAACTGAAAAACAATCAGTTCAAAAAATTAAACAAGACTATTAATGATAAAATTGATAACATTAATTAGCATAGGAAATATTCAATTTATGATACGGATACCAAAAACCAGATTTCTCCAACTTGTCCACTTTATCTTTGGAAGTGAAAAGGAAATCAGATAACCTGGCATGTGGTCTGAATGCCACTTCCAGATTGTGTTTTCTGAAAAAACCCTCAATTATCTCTGTTCTTTCACCAAAATATGTACAAGTTATTCATTTCTTGATTTAAGATTGTTCAATCTAGGGGTATATTAATCTGTGGTTGAATTTACGGCTTTGTTTTCCGACTAACTTCTGGATTATGTCTGCATTGAAACCATCATTATGGCCAATCTGTATAATTATTTCAATTTCCCTAGCTAGATTGTAAGCAGACAAAGGTAGTGAGAATGCTCTGTGCAACATCAAATTGTGGGCTGCTAATTTATGACTGTCCAGATGAAAAGAATCACTTGGGATGGTAATGTCTGTATAGCTAGGTTTTCTCAATACATTAAACTCAAATTTATTCTGATTGTTAGGAATCACACGTTTAAAGACCTCGTTAGTCCTTAGCTCGCAAAAGTTTCTCAACTTCTGAGAGTTGTCTTTCGTATGGGAGCGACAGCTGATTAACGTAAAAACAGATTTTAAACAGATTTGTAAACAGATTGTGTGTGATGGTCAGGTCTAAGAAATTTATCTGTTTCTCTATCTCTGTTTCGAGTGTGACTGAATACATTTATGAACATACTCTTCACATAGAATGAAACCGAAATTGAATCATGTGACGTGGTTTGGTGTTCTCGGTTTGGTGATCTCGATATATTTTCAGTTTTTCCTCCTCTTTTCGGACGATATTCGTCTCGCCAGGAGCTGAAAACTCCACAACAAATATCGTCTTGCTCTGATGGTCAATAAGGACTACATCTCGTTCCCCACAACGGATTCAATATCCCCCGGAGCGTAGGGCAACACCGGTGTCTTGTCAATACCTAAGAGTGTCGTAGATGGTAATATAGCACTCTCAGGGCCGCGTTATATCGATGGATATAGGCCGAGACCGCATATGGTGGACATGCCGACAGCAAGTGCATTAGGGTCCCGGGAGCCTCGTGACAGGCCCTGCACCTTGTGTCAGGAACCTCTATACCCATCACGCAACTGCGGTTAGACTGAGGTGTTGAAGACAACATTCTGGCAAGCCATGATGAACCACTAAGTTTCCGACTTCAGCCCACTCGACCTGAGGAAAGCAAATATCAAACGCGAGTTTAGCAGCTTCTCGGGCAGATGCCCTGAAGGAAAATTCTTCAATTCCTGCTCTCTCATGGTCACGGACATATCATGGTCATGATCATGGTCATGTAGACACTCCAAACTAAAAAGTCCACGGCCTCCCTGTTGTCGGGGGAAGTACAACCGTGTAACGGACGATTTGAGATGCAAACTCCTATAGAGATGCATCATTTTTTTGGTCTTTACGTCGAGTTGATAGAGCTCCTCCCGAGTCCACATCACTACTCCAAACGAGTAGATTAAGATTGAAATGGCAAGCATTTTTGTTGCAGCTACTTCGTTTTTCCCCAACAGTTCCGATGACCAGATCTGTCGAAGTTTGTGCTGATACTTGCCGCGGAGGGAGTTCTTCACTCCTGTTACCTCTTGTGAGTGGCGTTGTTCCACCCCAAGGTCTCCGTCTCTCCGGCATCCACATGGTGTAGGATGCTTCCATCTACAAGTTGCACATCCTCTCCGTAGTCCCCGCATCGTCCTCTTTTGAGATGGACCATTGCACATTTGTCTATCCCGAATTTCATACTGACATCATGCGTATACTCTTCCACCACCCTCAAAGACTGATGGAGATCCTTCCCTCCAGAGGCATAAAGTTCAAGATCATCCATATAAAACAAATGGGTGACCATGTGCCTCCAGTTTCCGGGGATGCCACAGTTATACCCTCGAGTATTATTATTATTATTATTATTATATTTCACAAATCCTGAATCGAATTGATATCTAATTTCACGGAAATGATGTAGAAACAACGATAAAAATAAAATAAATACAACAATAAAAATTAATTGGCGCTCCGGGGCGACTTCATTGATTCCAGTGGCGCATTTGCTTTTTCAGCTGCAGGAAAACCCGGAATATTTTATCACTTTATTATTACTGAGAATATCTTTTGAAATTATACAAATTGCTGATTTCAGGGTACAATTCCCCATGCAAAGCTATAAATCCAGTAGTATTTATCAAACATCTTGCGTATGCGAAAGGCATATCAACTTTATTGTCTTTAAAAATATTGTTGGTTTTCCCCTCATAAATTGACATGAATTGAATAATTATTTATGTACTTAGCAGTGAATTTGATAATTATACGTATTCTGGTAACTCATGGCTCAGGGTAAACAAATCAATTCATGTCAGTACTGTCATAATTTTTTTCTCCACGATTTCCATTTGTCAGAGTCCAACATCAATGTTTCATAAACGTTGGCTTTTGAACAGTTTTTTCATATTTATACGAAACCCCTGGAATGCATGCGCTTCCTACTTGCAAATTTTCAAAAGATGTATGGAGTTGATGTATATTTGAGTATTGAGAAATTGGTTTCTACATTTTCAAGACAACACAAAACACGTCTATCTTGTCATTAAAGTGGCTACAAAAATCGTTCGAAAAAAACTAGTGATCCGTACTTTGAAACATAAACTTGATAAAGAAATTCAATAGAAGAAACGTCGATTGCAAATTGGTTAATATCAGATTATAAAAAATATGAAACAGTATTGGAAGTTTCAATACCTTCCAATATACCATTCGAAATGGAGGAGTAATGCCAAAAAACGCAATTCTTCCACTCTAGTTTTTGGCGAATATTCCAAAAAAACACTCATTTACTCGATCTGAAAGGGGATTATTCTAGTTTCTTAAAATGAAAAAATGTTGTCCAATTAAACTGACTTTGTGGGTTTTCCGTTTCCGACAAAGCAATAGTAGGATCAACTTAAAAGAACGGCCTGTACAGTAAAAGGAAAATAAATTTTAAATCACTTCTCATTCTATTTCACAATCAATCACACCAGTTTCAAGCTGACCGCACCGCAAAAGTCGAACTGGAAAACAATTCAATAACCAGTTGCTTCTGACTGGGAACGAAAATGGAAGCCGTATCTGGTCAGACGATTGTTAAATTACAATTCCATAACTGTCAAAAGTTATAAATGGAATATCCGAACTATGAAGTCAATTAGACCGTATGTTATCACAACATGCCACATTCAAGGTAGAAACTTCGAACGATTCGCTGCGCCTGACGTTTGATGGAGACGCAACAGTTGCAATTTCACAGATCTTATAACGACGGGTGGGACATGAAAATCTGAATGGAGGATTCTTCATGTGTTTTGTGACTTTCAGGGTATGAAAATTGGCTCGAAAGGAACTCTCAGAAAATTGGGAGTGCATTTGTGATATATCTCGCCAGTAACAACTTGATTCCTCATATTATCTTATAGGTACAGTGCATATTATATAGTCAGTATCAATGCAATCTCCTCTCCTTCTGATTTTATTTTTAATATTAATTTTGTCTTTGTTCATTGCCCCACTGCTTAAACTACCGTTTGCTGCTTTTTATTTATGTGTTAGCTTGAATTGTGGTAAGCAAATTCAGCTATCGAATGTCTGCCTCCTTATGACACCGCTGGATATGCGAATGACAGGATCGATCGAAGTTCTTTTATTTCCTAATCAAATAGCCACTCGATAATAGTTTCGTCTCAAGGTATATGAATCCGTAGGAAAGAAGGTATAAATCACTAAGGAAACCACTTCAAGATACGCTATTCCGTCCTAGAAAGTCCAACCATGAGAATGCAGGTATCGATCTTGATGGATATTTTCTCTCTTGCTACTCGTGTGACCCTTTATGGACTTTCGGGCAACCAAAGAGTCTGACCCTGTGTCTGCAGAGGATCATTAGATCCAGTTCTCCAGCTCCTAATTTACTGATATCATTAAGGAAGCCAGGCGGTACAGCGGAAGTAACTCAGCCACCTCCTTAAGTGCAGGATGTGTAATGAATCTGCTTTGCCCCAATTTTCGAGTAGAAGAAGTCAAATCTGCATCAGTAGAAGAAATCAATTTCCCTTGCACAGTTCTGCAAATGATTACGCTCAATCGATTATTTTCCCAAATCAAAATTGGTAGAAATCTGCATTTCTAAATCTGATCTGCAGATTTAGAAGGGTAGCCGGGGTCTATAAGATAGGAGGAACATCCGACTTCAATTTCGACCAAATAACAGGATATTTCAGAAGATGCTCCAAAGATATTATTCCAGACCTTCAGATTACCTGAAAGATCATCTGCGCCTGACGTTTGATAGAGACGTAACAGTTACAATTTCACAGATCTCATAACGACGGGTGCGACATGAAAAATCTCAATGAAGGATTCTTCGTATGTTTCGGAGTTGAAAATTGGCTCGAGGGGAACTCTCAGAAAATTGGAAGGGCATATGTGATACATCTTGTCACTAACAACTTGATTCCCAGTGGAAATTCCTTCTATAGTCTTATGGATACAGTGCATATATTTTTTTCTCAATTTCATCAACCATCTTCGTTGATCAGGAGTGTCTCAGGAGTGTTCATTGTCTCACTGCTTGAACTATTGTATGCTGCTTTTTGTATATGTGTTAGCATGGCAAGGTTCATGAATCCGTGCTAAAAGAATTTATAACTCTGTGACAATTCAGTATCACTAATAGAACTTTCGGAACGCGCTCTTTTGTCGTAGAATGTCCAACCATATAAATGCAGGACTGAACCGTGATGGTCCTCTTCCCTCTAGCTGTTCGTGAGACTCTTTATGGACTCTTAGCATTCGAAGAATTCGACCCTGGGTCTGCAAAGAAAACAAACGTCGAACGACTCCAACTGTATTTTCCATAACATCGAATCATCAGAGAGAGCTTTTCAGTTCTCAACTCCTGATTTTCTCAAAACACTTAGGAAGCTCAGTCACCTCCTTAAGTGCAGGATGTTTAATAAATCTGCTTTGCATCAAATTTATGTGCAGAAGAAACCAAATCTGTATCAAAAATAGATGTACAGATCTGCAAACGATGACGCTCAATCGTTATTTATCCAAACCAAAGTCGGAAAAATTCTGCATTGCTGGATCTGATGTATCGTCAGGTATATCTGACCTACAGATATAGAAGGGTACCCGCAGCCAATAAAAGTGAGAATGAGTATAGTTTGAACATCCGTCCTTAATTTTGACCAATTAACAGGATACTCCAGATGATGATGCTCCACAGATATCATTCCAGAGCTTCAGGTTATCTGTGTATATGGGAGAAATGTGTCGTAGGAGATGTAGTTCCTTGGCCACACATTTGAAAATACTGTTCTCTCTTCAATACATTATTCAATTCGGTTCATCATGGTTCGAATGCTACTCTATTGGATGAGTTCAGACAGTGGCCTGTTTACTCCTCTAAATCGCTCTAACCCAGATGTTTTGCAAGGAAGAACATTACTGTATAGTAGAGAGAGTACTCTGAAAGCATATTCATAATCTTTTGTCGTCGATATCCACCGAATTAATGTAACTCTGTTCATCAATCTCGTTTAATTCGGTACTTCATGGATATATTTCGAAATAACTTTCAGACAGAATTTTAAGCTTCTTGGCTGCCATATTTCAAATGATTGCCTTATATTTTGGCTCATCGTATGGTGATAAGTGGAGTGACATTCATTCACCACTGAATTTTTATTTATCTTCGCGAGGTTTGGTGATGCAAATAATATTTTCAAATACTTATTAGTTGAGGAAGAGATCAAAACTTTTTCATAGATGAACAATTCAGTTTTTTGCCAACGTCATCAGGTCCCAAACTTTAGTTTATCCATGTTGAAAATTCGTTAAATATACAGGGTGTAACTGAATAAGTGTAAAACATTCAAGGAGGTGATTCCTCATCGAGAAAAAGATAGGATGTTTCATATAAAGAAACTTCATTGGAGCATTCCTTGTTAAGATACAGCCCCTTGAAGGGGGTACATGAAATGTGTATAACAATTTTTTTCACGAGCACTGAAAAAGTTACAATTTTGAAATTACTCTGATGTTTTGAACTACCAAAAGGACACTTAGCCGGTAATTCATTTGGTTTACCCCATGGTTGTAAGGGGTAGAAAACGCAACCCCTAAAATTTATTTCCAATGTAACTTTTTGTCTTATTATTTGTTTACCATTTAAAAATTCATTTCCGATAGCCTGTGTCATTCTAAACTTGGGTTTTTTTGCACAAAATAAACCAGTTCGCAGCAAAAAATTATTTAACGAACAACTACAGAGATACATCGTCATAAATGCGAACTGGATGTATTGTTATTTTGTAGTTGGTACCTGCATTGAACGATTAAAGGGTAATACACCAAACTGATTTATTGATAACAAAACACACAACATGTGTGTTTTGTTTAATATTTTCAATAAGTCTACCTTCAGACATTACGAATGCGTCTAGATGTCGGCGCATTGAGGTAAGTATTCGCTTAAATATTCCTGGAGTCTCTCTGATTACCCTGCACTCATCGATGATGAGTCCTTGAGTCCTTGAGTCCTCTACATCGCGAACAGGAGTACTATAAACCAAATGCTGTAGATGACTCCAAATAGATAAATCGAGAGGATTGAGATCCGGGGATCGAGCGGGCCAGTTCTGTGGTCCTCCTCGACCTATCCACTGATTTGCATATGTTTCAGTTAAATGCTGATGTGCTACTTGAATAAAATGGGCGTGAACCCCAACATGCATGAAAACCATATCCCTTCTGACGCCCAAAGGAACTTCCTCCAGCAGTACTGGATGCACTTCTCTTAAAAATTGAACGTATGCCTCACCATTCAATCGAGGAGGTAGAAAATGAGGCCCAATTGAATCATCCCCAATAACTCCGAGCCACACGTTGAGAGAAAACTGTTCTTGATGGTTAGTTTCGACAATAGCGTGAGGGTTTTCATCAGCCCATATCTGGTAATTATGAAAATTAATAATCTTTTCCCAAGAAAAACTTCATTCGTCTGAATTCTATCGTCTTCGGGGAGCCACAATTTCTTCTAATCATTTCCAGCATCCAATTGCAAAATTCAAGACGGTTCGGAAAGTCCCGCGGTAACAGTGCCTGTATTCGTTGCAGATGGTAAAGGTATAAGAGTTGTTCCTGTTGAATTCGAAATACCGTCATATGATCAACATTTAGCTGGAAAGCAAACTTTCTAGTACTGGTAGTAGGTTGTTCTTCAATCAAGCTATGTTGTTCGTACTTCTCGATGGCGACACAATCCTGCGTTCTTTTGTCGAATGAACCATATTCTCGTAATCGTTGATGAAGTCGAGCAAATATTCTATATGAAGGATGCTGCCGTTGAGAATACATTTCAGCATATCTTCTAGAAGCTTCTAACCCATTCCCCTTCGACAGACCGTAAACGTAATGCAAATCAGCCATATCCTCAGTTGTGAATTATTAAAGTAACAAATCAAGAACAGAACAACAACACACTATTAGTATCAATTCAATTTCGAAAATTCACAAACTGACAGCGTCATACCAATTTAATTGTCACTATCGCTAATAGCGACCTACTAGATA
>NW_019293877.1:6475-31897 GCF_000500325.1 Leptinotarsa decemlineata
TTTTATCCCTGTTATAAATATTCTTGTTTCGTGGGATCAATAAAGATCATTATTATTATTATTATTAATATTTTTCTGTAGTGCGCGTGTTTTGTCCTTAAAAGAATATTCCAAAGAAGGTCTGATCTGAGCTTTATAAAGTATCAAAAGTTACTGAGGTGTGTACAGTTTTCTGGTTCGGAACAGTGTTTCAAGCTTTTGAGGAGCAGCTTTTGCAATTCCAGCGACATGATTGTGCCAAGACATATTGGTGTCCATTTCAACCCCCAACAAATTTATCGAAGCAGAAAGCGGGGACATTTATCTTTTTGGAGAAAACCGATGCCTGCATTTTGGGCATTGAATTGAACCTGGTTACTTTCATCCCAATTCAAAATCACTTCAAGATCCTCATTAAGATTTGCAACCTCCTGCTGTCGATGAGTATGTGAATCCGCAGCCGAAGTCTTGGAATCCAAATGGAATGAAGAGACAAGTGTGCTGTCGTCAGCAAAATATTATATTGGATTCTTGGTTTTTTTCCAATAAGTAGTTGATATAAAAAAACTGGAATGGAGACAATATGGATCCCTGGGGAACACAAGCGTTGATGGTGAAAGTATTGCGATATTTTAAACATGGGTGACATACGATAGGGATACGAAACGATTAGGAAGAGCGTATGAATGATTTTTGGACCTCGGTTACTTTGGCAATAAAGTTCAGCAATATTTCGTGTTTTCTATTCTCTTTCCCGAAACAGTGAAAAATGTATTTTGAAGGCATCATGAATATTTGAATTGACGGAAATTATAGAAAATAGCAGCAGGGGGTGGTATACCTCTGTCAACATTTTAATCAGACACCCTGCCACCTTTATATTTTGTTATAGTGTTAACAAAAGGAAACGAAGGAAAATAGCAGTAACCAAATCAAAAAACCGGCCGTTGGAGGCGTTACAAATACACCAATACTTTTATTAGAGTCTCTGCCACCTTCATATTTTATTATAGTGGTCACAACTGGAAATAAAGAAATGTGTCAGATGTGAAATCAAAAAACCGGCCATCGGGGGCGGTACAGATCAAGCAATATTTTTATAAGAGTCTCTGCCACCTTCATATTTTCTTATGTTGGTCACAATTGGAAATAAAGAAATATGGCCCCCGACGATCGGTTTTTTAATTTCACCTCTGACATATTTCTTTATTTCTATTTCTTAACACTTTACCAAAATATGAAGGTGGCAGAGTCTCTAATAAAAATATTGCTTGATCTGTACCGCCCACGACGGCCGATTTTTTCATTTCACCTCAGACGTTTTTCTTTGTTTTCATTTCTTAACACTATACCAAAATATGAAGGTGGCAGAGTCTCTAATAAAAATATTGCTGGATCTGTACCNGCGTTGATATTTTTCGGAGGCGGAGAAAAAAGTTTAACTTGATCTAGACTGGCTGAAAAATTGTCTGATTTACTTATTCATTGACACGTCTACAATGCTATCCAATCAATTCTGAACGGAGACCGAGCGAAAGTTGACGTTCTTATTAAAATATCTGAGATCTCCGCCAACGTATCATGTTGGGAAGTTGGAGCGTAGTTTGTTATATTGAAATTGTTTTTGTATATACAGTGTGCGTCGACAGCTTCCGCCGCCTACTCCGTACTCGGCGGGAAGCTAATTGGAAACACTGCGGAGTGTATTTCAATCAACATGTCATCAGTGAGGTTGAACGGTTCGAAAAATTGCGTTGCTATAGAGGGATCGCAGGAAATTTCAATCGAGCTGAATTCAAAGAACTGCAAAATGAATGATACAACTGTTAAAACATATTTTTAATGTAACTGAATACGAAGTATATTTTATTGGAATGTTTGAAGATGATGGGCCAAAAATTCTTAAATGACACATTATTTTTACGATCACCAGAAATTTTCAACTTGTCTGTTTTTCGAATTGCTGCGGAGGATTCTTTTTTTTCGAATTGAGTGAAAGCATGATTAAAAATACTTGAAGTTGTGCTACATAACAAGGCAATTCGTTTAAAAAAAATCTTCAAAGGATCTGAAGAGCTGCTTTCACTTTTTTCTTCGAAATATAAGGTTGTTTCAGAAGTTTTCATGTCATGTGTTTTCATAGCTATATATCTCAATGAATATTTATTCTACTGTGTCGTGGTATATACTGATCGATAAAGAAGTTTGTACTGTATACATTGGTGCTGTTCTTTTTTTTAAATTTTGACTTTCTTCCTCTTTTCAGCCTGGCTTTACTCAGTTTGAGTAGTACCAGGAAGATGATAGCACTACCAGCTGTCGAAAGCGCTCGCATGTAATAAATAGAAGTTATTGAAGCTTCAAATCCTTTTTGTGACATATGTTTATATTGAAATTTAATTAATTATTTAATTATATGCGAGCGCTTTCGCTTTCGAGTTTTAGTAGAGCCTAGATGATGACAGCACGACCAGCTGCCGAAAGCGCACGCATATAGTTAATAAAGATAATAATAATTATCATCATTATTTCAGAATATGTCAACAATACAATAAACATATAATGACAACATATAATGGAATGACGTCACTGTGGGTTACAAGACACAATAATCTTGCGTAAATAGAAATATAAGATGCAAAAATAAAGACAATTTTGAAAATTATGATTAAAATACTTGGCAATATTATAAGGTTCCAGATGTATGAGTACCTTTTTTATTTCTCTTCTATTCCATTTGGTGATTTATTGAACAATCTAATGTACATGTATTGTGGGCTATTTTCAGTTACCGTGAGTCTGTGAACGGGGTACTTGATATTTCTAGTCCTAGTTTCTAGTTTCATATTTGTGAGGGATGTAATTTATAATAAACAAAGATTTATTTTTTAAAAAGAACATTAAACATTCATAAATATGAATTGCATAAATGGTCAACATATTGTTTGATCGGAAAATAATTTCTTTGAAAACTTCTGATAATTCCTTTTCCATATTCTCTGTTTCACTATCACTGTCGTCATTTAAATCAATAATGAATTTATTTCCACCATTAATATGGAAGTGTCCAATCTCCATATAGTATTTTTTTCAAGTAAAATTACTTTTTAAATCCTTTTATGCCAGTCTTACCTTCTTACCAAATTTTGGAAAATTATTTTTACGCTTGATGCTTTGTTTCAATTTTCCCCTAATCAACTGAATGGGATTGAAAACACAAAAATAGGGGGAAAGTCTCAGTATGGTGTGTCCATACATTTCATCAATAATCTCAAGGTCATACACTTTTTCAAATGTTTTTGTATGTGAAATTTCAAGTAGTTGGTTTTTGGTATAGTTACCTTCAAAATACAAATTGTTATCTATTAAAAAACTTTGTATTTCATCTTTCCTCGAATTTTCATTCGGTACTTTGATGAGCTGTCGCGAATGATAGGAAGCGTTGTCAATAGATATTATACTATTCGCATCCAAATTTGGGATCAATGTGTTTTCAAACCATTCCTCAGAAATATTAGCTTCCATGTTCTTATGATACTCAACACTGCAGTTCTCAAGTTTTTTTCCAAATAATTTCAAAGAATTTGGAACCCATCCTTCACTTCCTCCGCAATCCACAATGATTACTCGCGATCCTTTGTTTGCAGGCCTGTTAGGCGTACACATTCTCGAACTATCAGTCCACCCTTTCGTAACTGTGTCGTGAGTGTCATACCAAGTTTCGTCCAAATAGAAAATTTGCCGTTATGTGTTCTAAGTATTTCTTAGGCAATTCCATTATTTTTCTGCTTTCCATAACTGCTTGAAGTTTATTTATCATTTTAAATCTAAATCCTAGTTTCTTTATCCAATTCTAAAGAGTTTTGTCACGGCAGCTCACGTAATGGCCGGAAGTATTCAGTTTCTTCCATAAGATTTCAATTGTAGGTATCTCATTGCTTTTGTAACAGTCGTATATTGTTTTTTCAATGATTTTATTGGATGAACATCTAAAGGGTTTGGTTATCATGTCTTGAGTTCATGAGGTTTGTTTTTGACCATTTAACGTACAGTTGAGAAAGGAATTTCGGTCAAATCTGATGTTGCTTGTGATAGTTTGTTTCCCTAGGAACCAAACATGAGATGTAGATTCTTATATACATTGAAACATACTCTCTGGTATCTCTTTTTCGCATTGTTTACCATCGCTATTGGAATCACTACTTAGGAAAGAGTCTGTGTTGTTATTACACTCGTTATTACTATTAGTACTTATCCAAGGACGCCTCATTTTGAACAGATAACAGAAATTTTAAGTAATTATATCTGCATCATTATTGAATTTCAACACTCAAATCGGGATCAGTTCCTGAACTGAACATTGACAACACGACGGCTCGCATTCTATTCGTCACCGTAACATGACACCAAATTTAATTTTATCACTCTTTAGCCATTCATACAACTCGGTTAGTAACAATTATCCAATACTTTTCGCCAATTCTTCAGTCTACTTGGATTAGTTGACAGCGGCATCATTTCTTTGTATTGGTTTTTTTGGCTTTCGCCGACACCTTTAACTATTCACAATAGCGGTTACTTCGACTATACCTACTTATGTTCTGCATTCTGGCAAACGTCAAACATGAATGTTACTTCAACATTAGTTGTTTGAATAAAAATTGCGAATTCATGATTCTTAGATATGTATATTTTTGGTTTAGGAATATGCTGCGACTCTAGGGAGGAGAGTGCTTTTCACTCTCTGGGGGGGGATATGAGTTTCCTTCCTGATGTGAGGGACGAAAAGTGTGTTCTTTATAGAGGAGTAGGACGAAAAACATATTTTGGACAGTAGTTGCTTCGTTTGGAGCCAAAAACTCACTTATGTCACTAGCTTGTATCTATCCCAGAAATTAATAGTAAGAAAAGGGCTAGTTTGCTCTTTCAAAATTAGAAACCAACTGTTAAATTCAAAATTTAAATCAGAATTGAACAAATTGTAAGTCAAAATAGTTTTTTGAAGAATTGAATAGTTCTTTTAGTACTCGTGTACGAGGAACGAAAACCTTGGAATGCAACATAACCTCAAATATATTGGAAAAAAATGATATTTCTGTACGTTTACTCGAATTATCCCAAGGAACTCATCAACTAAAACAATTCTGATACCAATTCACGTTCAGCATATAAAAACTTTTGTTTCTAGTAAAGTATTGTTTGTCGACTTAGTTGTCGAATAAATAACGATTAGTATTGAACTGGATGATTTCTTGGGTTTCAAGTCAGTTAAAATCCAACCTAGCACCCCACCAGGAAGGCCTCTGCATTATATATATAGTTGAATGGATTGTATTTGTCTTTGTCCTGAAATGTGTATTATATTTTCATTCACTCACAGGTAGCTGATTTCTATCACGACTCGTCGAGTGGAAACCAAATGGATGTAGTTGTTGTGCGTATAATGTATCTTGAGAAGGAGGAAGAGGAAATTGACCTCGTCATCAACACTGATGCTGATAAAACATTATCCAGTTTCTGCAAGTGGCAAGAGAAAATAAATCCCAAAGATATCGAGAATCCAAATCATCACGATATCGCCGTTTTGCTCACAAGGTATTTATTCAATCTGGATTTATGGTGTTAGATGTTAGTTTTCACATGAAGAGAATTTATGACTATTACATTTCACGATTGTTCGATATTAATCTTGAGTTATATCCAGCAGCTTGCAATCATTCTAATGCGAGACAACGTTCATAAAATGACTCCTTTGGAAGGTCTCTTCATTGATGAACACACATACAAAAATATCCGTTTTCTGTTTCTTACGACTGAATGATCAAAAACATTATAAATATTCTTACACATATCTCTTTCATGTATGATCACGTATCAAATCAACAATTCCATTCAGTCATTCAAAAATACTACTTTCTCGTTGCTAGATCATTTATATCATCATTAGATGACCTAACATCGCAGTGTGCCGTAAGTTCTAGCTTAATTACTAGTATAATATTCATTTTTAGATGGTGATCTAGTCTCAGAGGTGCTAATATTGAAGGTCCTTTGAACTATTGATGAAGATCTCTTCTATAAAATACCTTGGGGTTGGGCCGAATTTATCTTTATTCGTTATTTGTCTAATAACTTTGCAACGTATTCAATATTTGTTGACATCCGTTCTGATATCGTCAAGTTATTGACGGTTCTTGTGTGACATAACTCAAGATAAGATGCATTAACGATATAATTTTCGTTGGCTACTCAATCTTCTGATATTTTGGTCTTGAATAATACCTCCAAACAACAACAGCAGAATGAATACTTCAAAATGAAATACGACACATTAATCTTTCTCAACGTTGGTGAAACTACTATTTCTCTGACTGATACCACAAGACGTACATCAAACTAGCAGACGCTTGTTCTTCGTTAAGAAGCAGAACTCTGCAACCCGCAAGGGTTCATTGTGGCTCACACCTATACACACTCGACTAAATTAACCTAGCTTCTTAACAAAGCCAATAGGTTTGTACGATGAGTAGTCTTTCAGTGGCTGTGCCGAACTCTAAAAACCTGATTCGGTCCTTAGCGGGGCAGGCACAAGGTATGTGCTCTGCAGTTTCATCATTTTCCAAACAGAGGCGACACACACTCCTTCCAACAGTCCGAGTCTCTGCATATGATGATTCAAATGACAGTAACCTGTAAGAAGGCCTGTTAGACATCATAGTTCTTCCCCAATGTAGTCCAGCAACTGTTTGATATCAAGCTTCGAAGGGCGAATAAACGCCTTGGAGTGAGCCAATCCTGAAAGATTCTGCCAGAAGTCCATAAATCTTTTTGCCATCCAGATGTTCGATCTTTGCTTGGAAAAGCCTGAAGCGATGCCAATGACAGGTTCTGGTTCGATGAAGCTACTTGCAGCACCCTCTTTCGCAATGAAGTCGGCAGCCTCATTGCCTTCCAGGCAAGTATGGCCAGTAATCCAGATCAGAGACAGTCTGTTAAGTCTTTCTATGGAGGAAAGTCGTTTTTGGCAATTTGCTACCAATTTGGACGTTGCTTGGTTGGAGCCAAGAGCTTTCAACGTCGCTTGACTGCGACTGAAAACACCTGCACTGGAATCGAAGGGGTTTTTGATCCATCTGTGAACCAACAACTATCTGCTCTTGATATTTCCTTCTTCCGGAGGAGAGCTGAGAGAAAGTGAATGTTTTGAATTTCGATTCGTTCTCGATTATAGTACCGAAGAAAATTTGTTACTTCACATGAGTACTGATTATTATTCAAAATTCATGGGCTTCCGACCAGATGTGACCATTTTTCACCTCTCAGCTATACTCAGCAATAGGATATGTTCTTATACAATTTATCTGAAACCAGGGACTCTGATATAACTTTGAATATTACAATTTCCTAGATATATCACTAGAATTCCAAATGATCATCAACGAAATGGCAATATATCGTCAGTTTGAAGAAACAGTTCATTCCATTGATAGTTGATATCGATCATTGAAAATATGAAAAGATTCAGTTCATATATTCCTGGCTGAAGATCAATTTTCAGAAGCTGGTACACCAGTCGATTCAGATCCACTACCATGATCTTTCCTAACTATTTTTCTGTAGATGAATAGCTGTACTATTCATAATAACAACATCGTATATTTTACTTTGCATCAATTTAAATTTTTTTGACATTTCACTTGTACATATGCGAAATATTTTCTAGCAACTGATCTTTTTTTCTCTGAGTTCATAATCTTCTTTTCGTTTCATTTCTTGCCGTTTCAATTGTTGAAGGTCGAAGACTTTCTTTTAGTTCTTTCTTTCAGTCTTTCTATCTGTTCTGTTTCTGTTTTTCCGTTAATCAGCTGTCGCCCCCATACGAACGACAACTCTCAGAAGTTGAGAAACTTGGGCGAGCTTAGGACTAACGGAGTCTTACCTTTTAACACGTTAGGATAATTTTCAATTATCTTTTACTGCTTTCTTGATTTTAGTAAAACTCTTCTGCATCTTTATCTGAAATTTTTTCGACACCATTTTCTCATTTAACTTTGTTGTCAGTGCTGAATAACTGATTATTCAATGAATAATGATTTCATGATTCATTTAGGTATTTCTGATAGAAACGAAATATAATTCAGTATGGAATGAATAATCGAGACCCCATTATATCTAATTCTTTTCAGATATGATATCTGCGCTGATGCAGGAGCAGATTGCGGCTTGATGGGTCTAGCATACGTTGCAGCTGCTTGCACTTCCAACGAAAACTGTGCAATCAATGAGGACGGAGGTTTGGTTCTAGGAATTGTAGTCGCCCATGAAATGGGACACGTGTACGTATGTATTTTCCACTCACTACAGAATAAATTCGAGTGTGACAATCTCACCTCACAGTTGTTCTCTTCCAGAATGGGATGCTCTCATGACAAAGAAGGCGAGTCTTCCTGCGCTGCTCAAGACAAAGACGAATCATATTTCGTTATGGCGCCTTATGTCCACGTTTTCACAACGAAATGGTCTACGTGTAGTAGAGGATTCATCACCGCACTGTTTGAGTAAGGAATGATGATTCAAATATAACAGAAATGAATATAGATTATGAGATCATCACTGAACAGTTAACAAAACCCCAAAACGTGTTTCATTATACAATAGCGAACTTGATTATGCTGACTGTATGACGAGTATGAACACGCGCAATGAAGCTTTTGTTTAATGAAACACGTGTGGTGGTTTTGTATACCGTTAAATGGAAATCTCACAATGAAGTGTTAGTTGGATGAAAAAGGTATTTGTAGATTTCCAAAGGATCATTGAATAATGATTTGAGCAAAAATTGTTTTCTCATCAGACCTAAGGAACTAAAAAATAATTCAGCAAATAACATATAGGCTGCAACATACAAAATGAATCTGGAAATTTCTGTTCATGAATGAACCCAACATTTTGACATACATTTTCCTCACAGAATCTTGATTTGAAGAAAACCGGGTAGTGTAAGTGAAAAATGAATAGATTTTTCTACCCTCAGATAATGTTTCGCGTCCTCCACTTCGACACCACCATTTGACACCGACATTTGATTTGAATTCAGAAATTCAGAATCTCAAGTTAGTTTTGGTAAAAGTAAATATCTGTTTACATCGATAAAATTCAACCGTGTTTGTGATATCTACGATTTTGTTATGCAATGAGTGTTTTCACTGGAGCACTGTCATCTCCTGATGACAAAACGATTGTCGAGAAAAAGCATTTTTGTTTTGTTGACGGAAAATTATTTTCAATAGATCTACTTCACGCCAGAGATTCCAAATTCTACCTATGAAGTTGTTGGTGAGCTAGTAATCCTTAATGCTGTCATCACTTGCATCAACTTCAGATTTTTCATTTTCTTCTGATTACTTCTCAGTCTGTGATTCATGGTTGATAGTTCCAGAACTTCGTCATATTTTAATTCCCTGTACTGTATTGATACACTGTCAAAAAATTATAGTCTTTAGACCTTACGGCCACATTCTCCTCTGAGCCAATAATTCTTTGCTGTCTTGAATCTCTTACCCCTCTCATTACTATAACAGACGTTGAATTATTTTTCAGTTTATGAAATAAGTGGGTATTCAGGATTTCAGTCAAGTAGTTTACTATAATTCACTGTCATTCGCTACTATGGGGTAGCACATACATTATCTACAAATATTGTGAATGGTTATAGAAACGAATAATGATTCAAGTTATTTCATTTTGATGGAATATCTCGAAACATAAAAACTCTTATAGTGACTCCTTATTCCACGGTATCAAATACCATATTCTATAATCTATACAGTTGAATTTATATCTAAGCAAAAAATGTTTTCTCATCATACATAAGGAACTCAAAAAAGAATTCAGGATATAACATACAGGCTGTAACATACAAAATCTGGAGGTTTCTTTTCATGAATAACCACCATTTCTACATAAATTTTCCCCATAGATTCTTGATCTGGAGAAAAAAGTGTAGGGAAAGTGACAAATGAATCGATTTTTTCACCATCAGATAATATTTTGTCTCTTCCATTTCGACACCACCAGCAGGATTGCAGTGATTCGAGTTCAGAATCTCAAGTTTTGGGTAAAAGGTAATATCTGTTCACATCGATGAAATTCAGCCATTTTTGTGATATCTTCGATTTTGTTATGCAATGAATTTCTTCACTGCACCAGTGTCATCTTCTGAAGATGCCAAGTTAGTTAGCAAAACACTTGCCAAGAAAAAAATTCTGTTGAGGGAAAATTATATTCGATAGATTCATTTCATGCCAGAGGTAATAAATTCTACCTATGAAGTTGTTGGTGAGCTGGTAATCCTTAATGCTGTCATCACTTGTTGCATCAACTTCAGATTTCTCATTTTCTTCTGATTGCTTCTCAGTCTGTGAATCATGGTTGATATTTCCAGAACTTCTTCATATTTCAATTCTCTGTACTGTATTGATACACTGTCCAAAAATCATAGTCTTTGGACCTCACAGCCACATTCTCTCCTGAGCTAATAATTCTTTGCTGTCTTGCATCTTTTACCCCTCTCATTACTATAACAGACGTTGAATTATTTTTCAGTTCATAAAATAAGTGGGTATTCAGGATATAGTAGTTTACTATAATCCGTTGTCATTTGCGACTATGAGGTAACACATACATTATCTACAAATATTGTGAATGGTTATAGCCTCAGTTCAGATGAATCCTTATCCATCATTATGATATACCTTCCTGAAAAAAAAATATAAGGTCGAAATGAACAAAATATTTTCTATGTGAGTCCTTGAACTCACCACTCTTTTTAAAATAGCTGGTTCGTTATATCACCTCAGAAATCTTTATACCTATACCCTCTACTTCAAGCTAATTCTCCTAGTCGTTAGAGTACATTTAGACTTGCTATTGGATACTTTTTATGCCATTTGGAAAACCAATTTTCATGAGTTTATTCAGGATCTCAGTAATTGTGAAGAATGGATAACTTTTCTTTGAAAGGATTAAAAACCTATAATCCACTTCAGTGCCGTTATAGTGTAACACGAAGTAGACTGATTCATTCTTTCACATTTCTTTCAGTTAATAAACTAGAGATAAAGGAAATTTTCTTGAAGAAAATCTGTTAGGTATTTTGTCTTTCCTTATCAATTTCCTTGATTTTTGCAGAAACAGCCTTGGTGATTGCCTTAATGATGAACCCCAAACATCTCTTTATGCTTATAAATATGCCCTTCCTGGCACAATCTATGATGCTGAAGCCCAATGTGATATTCAGTTTCCTGGTTCTAAGTTGTGTCATACAGACGAAGACAAATTTTGTGAAATGTTACTTTGTCAAACAACTCCGGATTCTTGTTTATCAGATGAGGAGCCTCCACAAGATGGTACAAAATGCGGAAAAAATAAGGTGAGTGATATTTTCTTATATTTTTCGATTCCTGTAGTGATTTGTACAATCACTCAGTGATTGTACAAATTGTCGATGATATTTTACTGTTTGTACAATCGATACGTGCTCTGGCCCTATACACACTGTGAACGCAGTGTTTCGTTATTCAAAGTATCGAATGTAGATCCAGAGACAAGAATCCATATCTATGGTACGAATTAAATTTAATTTGAAGGAATTGTGTTTACTCACTGATGAGCGCTAAAGTAACTCAGAGTTTGACCCATACAAGTGATAATTTTTTAATTTCAGTGGTGTTTTCACAAGAAATGTATAGAAGTGGGAGAACGTCCTGAAGCAATCAATGGAGGATGGGGTTCATATGGTTCTTGGTCTAGTTGCTCTAGAACATGTGGAGGAGGCGTGTCAATATCTCAAAGAGAATGCGACAATCCTGTACCGCAATATGGAGGAAGATATTGCCTTGGAGAGAGGAAAAAATATAAAATTTGTAATAAAGATGTGAGTAATGAACAAAGAAAAGTGTTTGAAATTATTGGACTTGCTAAAATACTCGTGTCTGAGTAATTTAGAATTCAGCTATGTTGCTGTGTTGTTGATATACTGAATAAGAGTGATACCTTGTACTAGTTTTTATTTTAGCCCTGTCCACCGGATCAACCATCTTTTCGAGAGGTCCAATGCACGGAGCACAATGAGAAACCGTTCAATGGAAAATTACATACCTGGACACCACAGTTTGAAAAAGGTAACATCTATACAACGAACAATGTTAGAAATATTGATATGGTGGCTGTTTGATTAGGTTTATCCATATTAAAAATCGCACGTTGAAAAAAATTAAACGTCGTTAATCCTTAGTTCGCACAAGTTCCAACTTTTGAGGGTAGTTGTTCATTAAAGGACAACTGCTGGTTTTTTTTGTACCTTGGGAGCTGTCTGACTTGTTCATTTAGTCCAAGTCTCCAGAAAACACTGCAGCCTGTCCCTTCGTTTCATAATCTGCAGCTGAGGTCTCCGCTGTACATACCCATTTTATTCAGGTGTCCTCTAAGCGGACAATGACCGGTTAGTAACCCTGTAATTATTCTAAGCCGATCCCTACTATATTGAAGTAGTTCTTCGGTTCTTTTCTCGGACGGTTCCCAAATGAAGGTTCTACTGTGTTTGTTGCCAGGTACTCTTCTCCAGAAGCACACAGAGTTGCTTCTTATTGGTCCATGTCCTAATCTGGTTCCGTACCAATGATTTTGGTACACCCATAGCTGGTTCAGGTCCTGTATGTGAAGTTGACGATCCACGTCTAGCGCATTCATCAGCTTTATCTTTACCTGTGATTCCTGAATGCCCTGGCAACCAGTACAAAGTTGATTTGTTCCTGTTTGCTAGTTCATTCAGTTGTTCATGGCATTCCCAGATCAGTTTGGATGTCACCTTCTGGTTTGTCAGACCCCTAGTGCGCTCTTGCTGTCTGAAAAATACTGATCCGCTCATTTCTTTGAAGTGTCAGTTTAATAAGCCTTGAACACTGCAAGAAAGCATCCGCTTCCGCCTGAAAGACGGATGTGTATAGTCCTAGCGGATAGTTGTAGTTTAGATATCTATCCGCTCGGTATATTCCAGCTCCCGTTCCATGTTTGGTCTCCGATCCATCTGTATAACAGGTGTTTCTTTCAAACATGTTTTCGGGATGACTAATGGTCTTCCACTCTTCACGACTTATGATTTTGGCCGTGAAGTTTGTGTTAAAGGTGTACAGTGCTATTTCCGCTTTCCTCTTTATCTTGTTCAAGTGTTGGTTCCAGGTCAGTTTGGAATCTAGGATTACTCCTAGATATTTCTCCCACGACACTTGTATTTCTTCATCTCGAAGTTTTAGAGGTCTGAGACCCTCCGTTTTAGTCCTCTTGATGAATGCTACTATGGTCGATTTGGATGGGCTTATGTTAAGCCCTTATCCGTCGGTCCAGCTTGTTATAATGTTCAGGGCCTGCTGTATACATCCCTTCACTACATTATTGTATTTACCCTGGACTAAGATGACTAAGTCGTCTGCATAGCCCAGTGCTTTATATCCATTATGGTCCAAGATACATAGTAGCTCGTCCATTACAAGATTCCATAACAGAGGGGACAGCCTCTTGTTACCCGTGCCACGACTGTTTCCCCCATAATAGTTGTATATACCAATCTTCCCCTAAACATGCAGTATATCCACGACTGCTGGTTAACGAAATAACATATTTTCAACAGATTCAATAGAATTTGAATAATTTTGATATTATTTTTATTAGTTGTGTACAAATGAAAAGAAAATGGTATTAGGTTGTGTAAATTACAAAGCTGTGAATAATCAGTCTCAAGACCTTCACATTTCTTCTCCCTTCTTTAGATTACATTTTGTTCACACCAGTTTAAAGTTACCTACACTGTAGGATAACGGACTGACACCTATCAGAAAACAATTACTTCCTGATTTATACCACGAAGGACGTTGGATTATACACGACAGGTGTCAGTGCAGGATTCTTCACTGAAGTCATTCCTGCATATGCTGTTGGCGATATAACTTCCGGGATAGATTTACAATGTTGTCAGTCCTTTATCCTACAGTGTAGGTAATTTAAGGCTGGCCTGAATGAATTGTTTAGATAATTTGAATCACAGCCAGTCTTCAAGTATCCCCACAATTTGTGTATTGTCATCGGAGAGAAACTCAAGATAAATTTACCTATGAAAAAGCTAGCCACTCGCGTCAGTGAAACGTTAGAAATTCAATAAACCGAGCTTTCAGATCCGAATGAAAATAGTGACACAAAAGCTTTGGCTGCGTGGCTGCGAAAGCAAAAGCAATTAGTCAAATCAGTATTGGATTATTCCTCACGATGATACTCTGAAGCTATGTACACCTGAAAGAAATAATGTCGAAGATATAATTTCCGAATCTTCTACTAATCTGATCTGATCGGAAAATGACCATTCTTGACGATAATTCACTTTCAAAACTTTCACGATCATTTTCGAAACTTTTATCTGTTCCAGATGAACCCTGTGTTTTGTACTGCAGCAATGAGGAAAATGCTTATGCTAAACTGGAACCACGAGTCAAAGATGGAACATCTTGTAAAACCGGAACGAAAAATAGGTGTATCAGTGGAGTATGTCGTGTGAGTATTTCAGTATCAAGAATCATGTTTTCACTTCTACCAAGAAAAGTCCCACAAAAACAATGATTGAAGCAAAATGTTTGAAAGTTATTACTCGTTTTTATTGATAATATTTGTCTCGAAATGAATTGGAATCGAACGATAAAGAATAAATATCTTTTTCTGTTTGTCAAAAACAATGGTTTTCATGTAACATGTTTTGTATTTCATCAGTTCGGACTTCCATTGTCTAATATAATATAAATTGATTTGAAATTCCTGAAAAAATATTAAAAAGATTAACTAAAAATAACAATTTTATTTGAACAAAAAAAAACTGAAATTACAAAGAAATAACATAAAACCAAACAACAACCAAAAAAATTAAAATTGATAAAAATTGAAATATTAAAAAAGCTGAACAATTGAAAATTATTAAAAAGATTCCAAATCAAGTTATGTCACGACGTTTCGATTGTTAGTATCCACAATAGTCCGGGTGATAACACGTTTTATTACGCAAAACATATTTGGAAACTTCTGATTATCGAACAAAGTTCTCAAATATGCATTACCCCACACCGTGGGTTAAGTGATCATTGGGTCTGAGAATCATGTGCCCTGAGTAAGCGCACATCCTTCTGTGTTTGTCCAGCTGAGATTTCTGCCTCAGTGCGGCAAGCCGGCATGAGTTTGAAATTTGAGAGTAGAGAGGGCATCAAACCACCAAGGACTCCAGTAATCAGAACAACCATTTCGACAGAGTGGTCCGGATATTCTGCGGAGTTCGTAGAACATATCTCGATATATTATTCGTTTTTCCTTCTGTCTTCGGAGGTATCTTTCTCGCCAGGAGCTGAAAACTCCACGACAAATATTGTCTTGATCTGGTGGTCGAGAAGGACTTCATCAGGCTCATAGGAATAGTTTCAATGAATTCGGCACTTGTCGTTCTCCACACGGATTCAATATCTCCTAGAGCGTAGGACAACACCAGTGCCTCATCAATACCGTAAGAGTGCCGTAGGAGGTAATGGAGCATCTTTAGTGCCACGTTATATCGATGGATGTAGGTCGAGACCGCATATGCTGGTCATGCTGACAGCAAGTGCATCAGGCAGACCCTGCACTTTGTGTCAACAACTCTATGTCCATCACGCGACTTCGGTAGACTGAGGCGTTGAAAACACCATCCTAGCATATCATGATGAACCTCTCAGTTTCCGACTTCAGTCCATTCGACCTGAGAAAAAAGAAGGTCAGGCGCTTCAAAATTTTTAATATTTTTGAAGGAGACCACATACATTTGCTTATTCTTGTTATCATTATCATTATTTCTATTTGTGATTTGCTGGTAAAAAAACATGGTGTGCTACTCGTTCAGATAACCCATTTCACACTCGTGTGATTGTGGCACTCGTATTCACTCATGCCGCAAATCGCACACAATATAATATGAAATAGGTTACTTTCTGCACTTGTTGAACAATACAATTTTATGCATCTGATGGAACTGCTGTTGAAACTCTGCATGAACAGATGACATGTCTTGAATGATTAACAACTTGAGCATGTTGTGATTTGACCATTTGATGCTTCTTGAAAAATATATTTGAACTAAAGGGAAAAGATAAAGTGCTCAAGATATGAACAAAGGAATTTCAATAGTATGAGTGATGTGGATTTTTTTCAATAATAGTGAGGATTGATATGTACAATGAATAACAGTGGTTCCAAGTTGGAACCCTCCGATATTACCATTGTTATCGACAAATTCTCAGAAGAGACTTGTTTTGAATCATTTTCATTTTCAAATAATTGACACATATTGGATCCGATTGTTTAGAAAATATGTGGGTTATTTATGTGCAATATCTCTAATACCATATTGATCCAGAATATATAAGACAAGAGAACTGATAAATTAACATAGTTGAATATCCTGATCGATTCATGAAATATCAATATCATGAATTGATGTGCTATTGTGTTGTATGGTGAAAGATATTGTCTACATATTTTATCATTTCTGAAGATCATTCAATATCTATTCATGCTGAAAGGTGAATCTGAAACTTTTGACGTGGAACGAATCCAAAACGAGCACTTTTCCAAGTCACCAGAAATGCACTACTCTTCTCGACGCGTACTTCACCAATCAAGACAGCGAGTTCACTAGATGATGACGGTATCTTCTGTCATTGATGCGGTTCGCGTGTGAATGGGGTGGATTTTCGAGAAATCCTGCGGGTACCGCCCCTCAGCCCACGCTAACCTGCCCTCACTTTAGCTTGCTCATATTTCCACTGAGAGTGCTTTGGTGGCACATGTGCCCCTCCTGACCTACCAAGTCGATTGGGTACATCGTCCCTTGAAATGGGAGGCCAAGATCCTGAGCTCGGATACTAGTAGCTCCACAAGCCCCGACACCTCGAACGCTTGGATCAACAGAAGCAGGCGGAAATCACGGAACAGCGACAACTGTCCAGGGTCCCATTGAGTGGCTGCATGTGCCCATGAATGGATTCACGTGTTCCGTTCCATTCACCCGCTAGCGGAACCTTGGCTCCAAGTAGCCCACGCCAATGAAGATGAAGGCTCACTAGCCTCCAGCCTTTGTTTCCCCCTAGAACTCATGTTAGGAAAGTTCCCTTTCCGACGGTTGATGAGTAACCGTCGAGGACTCTTTCGAACGACTTCTACCAAACGTCTTATGTCGAAGACGTCGGACCCGTTACCCGTGTAGGTTCGGGATAGGGCGGTTCACCAACAATATTTGGGTGTCGCCTTACATTACCTCAAGGGGCACTCATCTGAGGAAAGCTATCTTTCCAACGTCGGATGAGTAATCTTCGAGGGGCTCTTGCGAGACACCTCTACCACACATCTAACTTGAAACCGGCCAACGCATGTTACGCGCAGATGCGGGATTTAGTAGTTGACCTACAACTTCATTGGGTGAGCGCCGTGTGATCTGCGCCGGGGGCCTGTTTCTGCACAGGAGATGGAGGCTTCATTTCCTGAAGACACCAACCAGATGATGACTTCATCAACTGAAGACACCAACTTGGTAGGTGAAGAGCGCGTCTAGGTGAGTATTGCATTTCTGGTTACTGGAAAAAGTGCTTGTTTCGTTCATGAATTCTTCAACTTTTTTAGCTGTCTAACATCGTGTTTTGTGAGAGAATTAAAAAATTGGGCTTTTTCACGTTGAAAAATTTTGAAAATGTTTGTGTTCACATCTTTTATTTATGAGTAGAATTTCAGATACATGGTTTACATTCCACCACATGAAACAAATATCTGTCATAGTCAAAGAGCCGGCGCATTTCTGGGAATGAGATCTTTTGATCCCACATCAATTTATTGCACGGCTCGGGCAATGTTTCACCAATAATTACCCCATAATTTACCTGTTTGTTTCTTCAGAAAGTCGGATGCGACTTTCAGCTCGACTCCGACGCTGTCGAAGATGTATGCGGAATTTGTAATGGTGATGGAACGCAGTGTAAAATTATCGAAGAGGTTTATAAAGATACCGGCGCTCGTGGTGAGACACTTAAATTATATTTAGTCCAGTTCGCAACTGCCATTTTGTCCGAAAGCAAGATTGAAAATCAAGATTGAGGTGTCATCCGATTCGAAAGGTTATCTGAAAACTGTAAGAATGTTTTGAAGAGAGACTGACAAGATTACAACAAATTCAAATTGAAGATGTTTTCAGTGATCCAACATTGTTTTAATGTGGGGTTCCACAAGGTACCATGTATTTATTCAAAGAAAAAAGAACATAAGAACATTTTGATTGAAAATTAAATATTTCAGTGAACAGCGGCAACACAAAAGCGATGAAAATATAAACTATCTGTTATAGCTATCCTTCACTTCACTATTCAATACATAGGGTGTAACTGAATAAGTGTAAAACATTCAAGGAGGTGGTTCCTCATCGAAAGAAAGATGTGATCTTTCATATAAAGACATTTCATTGGAGCATCCCTTGTTAAGATACAGCCCCTTGAAGGGGTCACATAAAATTTGTATAACAATTTTTTTCACAAGCACTAAAAAAGTTACAATATTGAAATCAACCTGATGTTTTGTACTACCAAAAAGACACTTAGCCAAAAATTTATTTGGTTTACCCCATGGTTGTAAGGGGTGGAAAACGCAACCCCTAAAATTTATTTCCAATGTAACTTTTTGTCTTATTATTTGTTTACCATTTAAAAATTTATTTCCGATAGCCTGTTTCATTCTAAACAAAAAATGTCTCTTGGGTTTTTTGCCCAAAATAAACCAGTTCACAGCAAAACATTATTTTAGGAACAACTACAGAGATACATCGTCATAAATGCGAAAATACGAAACTAATCTATCTAGTAGGTCGCTAGTAGCGATAGTGACAATTAAATTGGTATGACGCTGTCAGTCTGTGAATTTTCGAAATTGAATCAATACTAATTGTGTGTTGTTGTTCTGTTCTTGATTTGTTACTTTAATAATTAACTTGTTATTAAAATAGCATACACAAATGTGCATTACGTTTACGGTCTGTCGCAGAGGAATGGGTTAGAATCTTCTAGAAGATATGCTGAAATGTATCCTCAACGGCAGCATCCTTCGCATTGAATATTTGTTCGACTTCATCAACGATTACGAGAATATGGTTCATTCGACAAAAGAACGCAGGATTGTGGTCGCCATCGAGAAGTACGAACACCACAGCTTGAGGAAGCATTACTTAATTTGATTGAAGAACAACCTACTATCACTAATAGAAAGATTGCTTTCCAGCTAAATGTTGATCATATGACGGTATTTTGAATTTTAAAGGAACAACTTTTATACCCTCACCATCTGTAACGAGTACAGGCACTGTTACCGCGAGACTTTCCGAACCGTCTTGAATTTTGCAATTGGATGCTTGAAATGATTAGAAGAAATTGTGACTTTCTGAAGACGATATAATTCACAGACGAATGTAGTTTTTCTCGGGACAAGATTAATAATTTTCATAATTACCACATATGGGCTGTTGAAAACCCTCACGCTATTGTCGAAACTAACCATCAAGAACAGTTTTCTCTTAACGTGTGGCTCGGAGTTATTGGGGATGATTTAATTGGGTCTCATTTTCTACCTCCTCGCTTAAATGGTGAGGCATACGTTCAATTTTTAAGATAAGTGCACCCAGTACTGCTGGAGGAAGTTCCTTTGGGCCTCAGAAGGAATATGTTTTTTAAGCATGATGGGGCTCCCGCCCATTTAGTCAAGTAGCACGTCAGCATTTAACTGAAACATATGCAAAGCAGTGGATATGTCGAGGAGGACCACAGAACTGGCCCGCTCGATCCCCGGATCTCAATCCTCTCGAATTCTCTATTTGGGGCCACTTGCAGCATTTGGTTTATCGTACTCCTTTTCGGGATGTAGAGGACTTAAGAAACCGCATCGTCGATGCGTGCAGGGTAATCAGATAGTTTCCAGTAATATCTGAACAAATACGATGCTCAATGCGCCGACGTCTAGACGCATGCGTAATGTCTGAAGGTAGACATATTGAACATTCACTATGATTTCTACTTGTTGTGTGTTTTGTTATTAATAAATTAATTTTGTTTAATACCCTTTGATCGTTCAATGCAGGTACTAACTACAAAATAACAATGAATCCAGTTCGCATTTATCACGATGTATCTCTGTAGTTGTTCGTAAAATAATTTTTTGCTGCGAACTGGTTTATTTTGGGCAAAAAACCCATGAGACATTTTTTGTTTAAAATGAAACAGGCTATCGGAAATGAATGGTGAACAAACGATAAGATGAAAAGTTACATTGGAAATAAATTTTAGGGGTTGCGTTTTCCACCCCTTACAACCATGGGGTAAACCAAATAAATTACTGGCTAAGTGTCTTTTTGGTAGTTTTTAGTAATACGAAACGTCAGGTTAATTTCAATATTGTAACTTTTTTAGTGCTTGTGAAAAAAATTGTTATACAAATTTTATGTACCCCCTTTAAGGGGCTGTATCTTAACAAGGGATGCTCCAATGAAGTTTCGTTATATGAAAGATCCTATCTTTTTTTCGATGGGAATCACCTCTTCAAATGTTTCACACTTATTCAATTACAGCCTGTGCTAATGAAAGGCAAACTTTCACTGGAAACCAAAAAAAACTCACACTTCTGCTGATTTTACGGTTATTTTATATACAGCTGAAACTTGGACTGGATTGAAAACTATTATTTTGAAAATATCAGTCAGTAGTTTGGCAATAACTTTTCAATAATAAATTTTGATAAGTGAATAGAACTGGCTAATACTTGATGAAAAATCCATATTGAAACTGAATAATTTAGTTGATTGTTTGATTTTCACCATACATGGTTTTACAAACAGCATGACAAGTATTTCGCTATACAATAGCTTTCTCAAGTATAAACTAAAAGTTACTTCTGAATTACAACCATTTTATACTCTAACATATTACCTACTCGTATGCCTACTTTCTAATGAATGAATCTACCTGAAAAGGTCAGGTATGAACTCATTAACTATATGAATAAATTTGTCGAATGTACCGTAAATATTAACTATTCGTACCTGGAAATAAACAGATTCAATAATGGCGAATAATTCGGTTCAGATTGATTGTTCATAAGATATTATGAGCTATTGAATTTGTCCATAATGTCCATACTGTCTAACAAGTTGAGTTTCAAACCTTTTTTCTGGAAATTGTTAAACACATGTCCCTCTGTGATTAAATGAGTGGCATATGTGAAATTAATTTTTCCATTCTGGAAATTGTTTTTGTGTTCCTCTATGCGGGCTTCGAACGTTTTTCCAGTTTGACTTATATAAAACATCGTATGAGACCCACATCATAATTAATACACTCCGAAGTTTTCTGAAACTGAACGAATAGACAGTTGACTAAGTTTTGGAATTTCATCAATTCTCTCCACCTGCCTATCACATTCACCATGGAGATGAAAAATGACGACTCTATTCATTTTTTGGTCTTGACAATAACAAAAGTTAACGACAAACATGATTTTTCAATTCATCGTTAACCAGCACATACAGATATTATCATTCATAATTCGTCAACCCACACGTATCAGCACAAATAGATGGATAGATAGATAATTTTTATTCATCCATGAAGCTTTACACAGTGCAGTACAGTATTAAAACTCATTAGACTAGTAGCATTCAACAGTATGATACACAGACTGATAAATGTGCCCTAGTCAGAGGCGAATTTCAATAAAGAACTGAACATAATGAAACAAATAGCCGCCAACAATGATTACGATAGCATTCTAATACATTCTTTATTATCAAAAAAGTTATACAGCCAAGCTTTGAAGGAAGTTTACCCAATTCGAAGAAAAGAGGATAAAAGTTAAGAACCTTAACCTACTTAGTCCAACCCACTTCAAATATTTCAGATTTTCTACACAACAAAGGTGAAAATATTACTTTCAGAATCAATAACAACTTAGGAATGGACATTGAGAATAACAAAGATAAAAGTTCAGTTTCAGAAAAATCGGGAGTGTATAAATTATCATGTGGGTCATGTCCGATATTTAATATAAGTCAAACTGGAAGAATATTCGAAGCCCGCATAAAGGAACACAAAAATAGTTTCTAGAATGGAAAAATGCATTTCACATATGCCACTCATTTGATCACAGAGGGACATAAGTTCAACCATGAATTCAAGGCCCTCCATTTCCAGAAGAATGGTTTGAAACTCAACCTATTGGAGAGTATAGAAATGAACAAATTCAAAAAATGAAACTGAACTGAATAATTCGCCATTATTGAATCTGCTTAGGTAAGAATAGTCAAGTATATTTACGGTACTTTCGAAAAATTTATTCATATAGTCAATCAATTCATACCTGACTTTGTAGGCATACAAGTAGGTAATATGTTAGAGTATTAAATAGTTGCAATTTAGGAGTAACTTTCAGTTTACGTTTGAGGAAGCTTTGGTATAGCGAAACACGTGTCGCGGGTTTTGTAAAACCCTTTATAGTGAAAACTATACAATGAAGTGTATTGATCAGTTTTAATTTCTATAAGATGTCTTCCGTACACTTCTTATTAAAACTGATGACCTAACTCAGGTTTCCAAAAAATTTCCAAATTTCCAATTTTTAGAAAGTGACTGTCAAATATCTTTGGCAAAATGATTGATGACATCTGAAATGGGATCATCAAATCAATTATATTGTGAAAAAAATCTTCTTCCAGAACTTGTGAAACAATTTTCAAACATACATTTATTTGAGACTTTTCAGTTTTCCTTGATGAAATCAAGGGATTTTGAGCTGGGGTGGTGTGAAAAACACTTTTTTTGAAATTGATTCATAATGAAGATTGTAAATATTTAGCTGATTGACGGAACTGAAAAAAGGACATAAACTATTCACAAAATAATCATCATCTTTTTCAAAAATGAACAAAATACCAAATTCAATGATCATACACATGACAGTCGTTATTAAACTCAAATAACTTTTTTAATATATTATTTCCTATCTTAATGATAAAATACAAGATGAATTGGAACAAATAGAATCATATCTTCAAAAAAATTAGGAATAAGAAAACTGAAACTTTTAGAAAAATTTATCTGAATTAACCAAATTGAACTATTTTCGAAGTCTGTTTATTGTGTGAATTATAAGTTAACGAATATTCATAAATGGAGTCCCCCTCATAACAAGTTCTCTTCGTGAGGTTCATATCTCAGTTATAATGGAGTATGTATTTTAAAATATTATAGCTTTCATACACGAATAAACTTATAATATTATCATCATCATATTATATTCGTGTATGAAATTCTCCATTACAGTTTTTGATTTTTCAGATTGTGGCAGAAAGATTCACAGAAAAGTTATTTTGAAGTTTTTTGTACCATCGCGTCGGGAGTTATTATAATTATGTGGAAAATGAAAACTTATAGTAATTTGGAGTATATATACTCCTCCCAAGATTAAAAAAATATTCAAAAATTCATCAGACATCCAAATATAAGTATGAGGCAGCATATTAAAACTTTCAGCAGTTTCTGGAACAAAATAAAACTCGAAAATTTTCAGAACCAGTGAAAATTAAGGTTGCATTGGTTTTGGTTTGCCCCAAGGATCTATATTAGGCTCACATTTCAAATAATTTTTGAGATATTTGCTGAAAACCAACTGGCTATTTTTCATTCAAGTGAAACTTATTTTTTTCAAGGACAAAACACAAGCATGGCAAATTCCATCACGCTCTTTTTACTCAATTGTTCATCACTTTCCTATTTTTTTTGCAATTCATCAAAAGTTTAATACAGTTTATGGAGAATAATTCGAATCGAATGGCACCTTAGGCGTGATTTTTGTTCTGAGCGGACAGGTATTCGATAAAATGGTCCGTATGAACTACACTAATTGCTTATGTGCGTTCGGAGGATTTTTTTTCGGGTGAGTAATTGCAGTTTGATTCTCCGTTGCAGATTACAAAAAAGTGGCCACCATTCCGCAGGGCAGCAGGAACGTTGATATCAAAGAGTTGGCGCCTTCAGTGAATACGCTGGCAATTAGTGATAAGAGCGAGAAAGTATTTTACTTGAACGGCAATCAGTAAGTTCTCGATATGTGGCTACAGCGTTTTTTACTTACATTTTGATTATATTGGCAAAAATTATAAGGAAGATAACAAGGAGCCAAAGTCGTGTCTATCACTATCTCCCTTTCAGAGGCACCCCTTCAGAAATGAAAATAAATAACATTTTTTCACTTCCTCTTCTTGAGGAAGATTAAACGTCAGGAAGAAATTCAATGAAACGACGGCATTCAAATCCGAAAAAAAGTGAAACTGATTCATATATGACTTTCAAAATTGATATTGAGCAACATAACCATTCGATGAGATATTCTAAAAGTAATGAAAATGAAACGATTTCATTAAGGCATCAAACTTCACAATGAGCTACCGAATACTCTGAAAAACTTCTGAAAACGAAAACTCCGAATGAATTAAAAAAATATGTATTGCTTCATCACTATATATATATATTTTTTTCATTTGTCCTCAAACGAGGTACTGACGATGCATAACAGGCTGAAACACTTATATCCTACCAGTGGCTCTTGAATTGAAATCAATCTGTGAATGATCAGAATAGAATTTTTCCTTTCATCTTTTCAGTTTCCTCAAATATGTAACATATACACAAATCTTAAGTATACAAAAGCACACATAAGTATATTTTAAATTTATTAGAGAAAATCATATGGATGTGATAACATAATCTCGTATTTTTTCTTTTCTACCATTATTGTTTCATTTGACTGAAACTTATGGAATTGTGCACAGTTTTTCACTTGATAATGAAGTAAGGTTCTGCTAAAATTAATATACATTGTATAAAGACCGGATGGAGAGAATTAGAAATGATTGTAATATTCGAAACACAATGTATCGGGCTACGAATGACAAAACTGCAATAATTTTTAGTTATTTTTGAGTTTTCAATTACTTCAGGAGTTTTTTGCATTCCAGCATAGAAGATAGAGATGGTGATAAAAAATTCGGAAAAGTTGAAGGTGTTTATGCGCATCCGGAACCAGGTAGGGAGACACTGGTAATAAGTGGTCCAATAACTGAAGACTTGATATTTTTCGTAAGTATGCATTCAAATACGTAACGACAGTAGCGATGAATTCATCAGCTGTGATCACCCATAACATTTATTTGTAACAAATAAGTGACCCACAAATCTGTTTATCTGTTTAAAATCTGTTTTTCCGGTAATCAGCTGCCAAATAATTGACTATTCTCTGTAGATT
>NW_019293878.1:0-10246 GCF_000500325.1 Leptinotarsa decemlineata
AATAGGTACATGTAAAGTGAGTTCCAGTTATATCAAGGAGTTTACGTACAGCGCCATCTGCCCGCGAATATATCAAGCAATAATGTCGATAATTCTGTCAAATATGGATTCCGAGCTTGAGAGTTACAAAACAAAAAGCGTGTTAAAAAAATCAGCTCTTATGTCTACGTTATTTGTCTATCTAGTTTTTTGAGACATATAAAATACAACGAATCCTACATCGACAAGGACAACAAATTTGGTGTCTACAAGCTAAAATGTGGCTCGTGTCAAAAAGTTTCGGTAAACATTACATGACATGAGCCAACCGATATGCCTATATCCTCAGCACCTATGATTCTTCATAACAATGTTCTTCACTTTCTCAACATTGTCATCGGTTGTTGATAACATATGCTCGAGACCAGTATACCAACATATATAATGAAAAAAAAAGTACGTAGCCCTCGAAATTTGAACATTCATCTCATTTTTCAACAGACCTGGTATAAAGCAAAAGATTGTGTGTGAATGTGAATAGTATAACCTCAGTTCGAATTTTGAAACGTTCCATCGAAGTGTTATTTTCAAATTGTCCACGACTGAACTCCTAGTTTACAATTATTTACTTGAGGTTATATTTATTCATTATCTGTTGACTTTTTAAAATAATTTTCTTCAATTATTTTATATCGTCGCTATTTTCCATCACTTTCCTTTGCATTGAAAAGTTTTTCGTTATTCTGATGCTGAATACAAATTTGTTGGCTCTAAATAATATATAATCAGAATTAATTGCTACAAACATGATGAACAGATACATAAAATACCCCTCTATAATTGTGCATTTATCATGATGGGTATAATGCATACATGTAACTGAAAAGTATAGTGATTTGAGATTCGAAAAAATGTAATTATCAGGTTTTATAATGTTTCTTTTCGCAGAGTAAATTGTTGAACAAATTATGTTACATCAGTAAATGTTACATGTTTTATGGACAGATCGCATATCAGCGGTTTCATTGATTATTAACGAAATTGAATAACGAATCTTAGAAACGGATTGAAGACTGATCTTCTCATTCGTGACATGAATTCGTAATTTTATTAGTTAATTGAGTACTCCATCTTGTGATGTTATTCAGATTGGTGCTGAAGATGTATTCCGAAACATCGGATGTCCGCCATTGAGGATGACAGTGTTACAAATAAGTGAAATTTTACCTCTTTCATATACTATATAGGCGAAAAGTCTTGGGCCTTACTGCGCAACCTCTGCTGTAAGCAGCCAGTGATGCAATTGAACCCCGGTTCGTGTTTAATAAATCCTACAAAATACAAATAGAACAGAACACAGAGACTAAAATCTAATACTTTTTTCCCTTGTATATAATAAATAACTATTTTGTTAGCTCATTCCACTGTTGCTATATCGGAAAAGTTCCCTATTTTGGGGAACTAGAATTAATTCTTATCAGATCAAGAATATCAGTGGTTATTTTTGAAATATCCTTTGAATCTAGAATTGTCGAATTTCGTTTTTTGGAAACGCTGAGACCTACAAGGTCGATTAAATTGGACAAAAGTTTCCTATTTCGGGAAACTAGAATAAATTCTCATCAGATCCAGAATATCAGTGGTTGTTTTTGAAATATCCTTTGAATCTAGAATTGTTGAATTTTGTTTTTCAGCTCTACCGTCTTCATTTCGAATGATATTAAAAGGCAGAGGAACTCTCAACACTGTTTCATATTTGTTATCATCTGATGTAAATCAATTTGTAATGCAACGTTTCGACCAAAATTCAATTGACCCAGGAACTGGTGCAGGTCCAAGTCACGACCCATAATTCACCAAGTTGTGCTCTGCAAAAGGCAGAGTTCTTGTGAGCGACGCGAAATCGACTGCCTCAGATTTTCCTGCCCACTCTCACAGACAACGCCGATGTTTTTGGCAGATCGTGCGTTTCGTCGACCTACGGGTGTTGGTCGATCGTTAACTGAACATGTGGACTCAAATATATCCACCACATTGCCCATAGTCCGCTCGGTAGGATGATTATGGGGACAGTAAAAAGTGGCGAAATGCGCGGTACGTTGCCCGAACAGAACACCCATTTTGATAAATCAATTTTAATATTTGCACGTGTTGTTGAATGCTGTATCCGTCCATGGTGATTTAGATCTTTGCTATGCTCATTGAATACTATATGCTTATGTGCTCTAGATAATTCTATAGGATCTCGTCGATTTTGTTAGAAGTAGATACCTTATTCCACAATAATTGGTTGCCAAATTCTCATGTAGTTCTTCGACTCTTTATTGTTATTGTTATTCTATAATTGTCATTCTTATTCAAACCTACAATGGGCATACCAAAGTCTGGTTCTTGTGATTTTTCACAAAACTGTAGTTTTGAGTAATATTAATATACAGCAACCATATTGTAACGAATCTGAAGCCGCCCCTGACTTCTTCCCGACCCAAGAGGGCAGTTCAGAAAGTGAATCGAGTGGCTAAACAAGAAATCCAAATAGTGGAAATGCATTAAGCGTTAGTTGCTAAGTGTTGTAAATAAATTAGTTTGTGATTAGTGAAATATTGTTGGAAATAGATTTGTCTATGACAGTTGATTCTTTAATTTGTTACAATATTTTTACCTTACTATGTATCATTGATCTCTTCAAAGCAGAACGGTAAAAAATTAATTGATCATTATTCTCTGGTTTCTCATTTTTGAATATTCAACAATAAAAATTGAACATTGCCAGCACTATTGAAACTATGTATTCAATGTTAATACACCAAATAAGTGCAGATTACAACATTCATCCGCTTGTTTTCCTAATTCGAATTTAATCACTGTTAACTCAAAAAATCTTTATTAGATTACTCAAGGCTTGAAACTAATTGATCAGCTAATCACTGCTTATGAATAGTCATTAGTCAGCAAGTTAACGAATTTGATACTTCAAGAGAAGAAATAAAGTTATTTAAAAAAAGACTCTCAACTGAAGGGTAAGAATAATTACTATCAACTTGATATATTATAATCGGCGTTGGTAATATATTTTTCAATACGTAATATCTGTTTAAAATCTGTTTTTCCGTTAATCAGCTGTCGCCCTCATACGAACGACAACTCTCACAAGTTGAGAAACTTGTGCGAGCTAAGGAATAACGAGGTCTTACCTTTCAACTTGTGATTCCTAATACGGTTGCAGAATCATCCCAGCTTCAACCAGATAAATTATCTCGAGAAAAATGTCTGGTCGACGCGGGAATCGAACCCACGGCCTTCCGATCGTGAGTCGGGCGCACTACCGCCGCAGCCAATTCCACAATATGTGAATACTATATTTAATTTTTTGTTATTACTCCCTGTTTTTATTGTAGGGGTGCTTAAAGTCATCATTCTGTATTTGCTTAGTTTTTTCAGTGAAGTTTCAGTTTTTGGTGAAGAATAAAAAGAAAAACTCAAGCCGTCTTCCTCAAATACAACCACATTTTTGTGAGACAGATTGAGAAACCTATAAAATACTGGTGAAAGTTCGAATGAATGACTGGAAAATGCTTGATATAAACCTATTCTGAAATGTTAAAAAAATTATAAATTACACTATTGAATATGAATACGATTATTCAAAAATCATTCAGTGTTAACAATTCGTGAAGACATTTTCGAAGGGTAGAATTAATAGTTAGTTTTGAATGATTAGCTTGTCACTAGAGCTGGGCTTTTATTCACAGAACTGGCTATAGGAGGAGGGGCTGGATTTTTTAAAATGTCTAAACATTTTCATGAAAAAGTATTGCGAATGTATGGACGAAGCATTTTCCATTTTGCAACTATATTATTTCAATCTATGCTCTGCTGTTTAGTTTGTACAGCAAAAACCACAGTCAAATAAAAGATAGAAACTAGTACAAGTACTAATTTAGGCTAATTACATCACTTTAAATAATAATGTTACGTTTTTCCCATGTTTTCGACAACAATTGACCACACTGTATACTAAAACTCAAGTGTATTTCACTATTATACTCTCAATGTAACCCAAAAACTTCAACTGAACTTCATAGTAATACTCAAATGTCTATCGCCTTATCAGCTCCCTTCGTTCAGCACTGTCAACTAGACTCCCCCTCTGCCTGTTGCTAGTGCTTATATATTCCAATGGAATATATCCAATGGAAATCTTCGGAAGCCGATAGGATAATTTTCGAAGCGACACCTAGACCTATCAAGAAGTACAGGTCAAGTTGACTGCGACCTTGGCCAAGTCACATTCGATCGACGAAGACCAGTGGCGGGCGGTATTTTTTTTGAGGGGTCATTTCACAACAATAATTTTGAACGGAATATCATGCATCTTAGTTTTTTTGTTGAGTATTGGAAGTAAAAATACTTCTAACATCTAACGTTTTGTAATACGACTCCAGTCACGTGACTCCAATCACGATACCTAAACATAGTTCTTACCCGATTTTTCGCCAACTGCTAACAAGAAAGGTATTTTTGATTTTGGGACTTGTGTCCGCCCATGCTAGAGGGTGGGTGTAACTCAATTGAAAACTAGCTTTCGGGATAATGTCCCATTTAAAAATAATTTTGATGTATTTATGCATATTTTTAGATTTGTTATAGATTTCGAAATACAGAGAGTGTTGCGTTTTTAAATTGTTAAAATGGGAAAAAATACCAGCGTGGTTCAAACAGAACTGGCTGGTATCTCAATCACCACAAAACAAATAACCAGGAAAGGAATCTGTGGTAAAAACATAACAATCTGCACTGATAGTAGATAAGCCCTATAAGCCTTGAACAGACAACATGTTACCTAGAGTCCACCAAGATTTAGCCAAAGCCTCGGTAGATAGTAACATTATCCTGAGGTGGGTTTAAGGACACGACAGGTGTAAAGGTAATCGCATTGCCGACTCTTTAGCCAAGGAAGCGACTGGACTAAGAATTTTAGTACCCAGTGATACTTACGATCTGATGACTTCGACAATTATGGAACTAGGTAAACGTCACACCCATACTCAATCCCTAAAGAGATGGGATGGAATCAAAGGATGCAATTTTGCCAGGATCACCCTGGGCGATCCTGGGAAGCTGGCGCCGAAGAAATATCCAGCGAGGACCAGAAAAAATCTACGCTTAACAGTAGGATTTCTGACTGGCCACTGTCAACTAAGGAAACACCTCCATAATATGGGGCTAGTTAACACTCCTCTATGCAGGATGTGTGATCAGAAAAATGAAACTGTCAGGCATGTCCTATGCGAGTGTTCGGAGTTATCGTGTTCGGCGAATCTGGGCCTACACCTGCCGATATAAAGGAGATGTCTCCTAGTGACCTGTCCACCTTCCTGGAAAGGACAGGATGGACGATGACCTAGGAGGCAACTCCTCGGGAGGATGTACAATGGGTCACATGTGGCCTAAGTGCTGTGGGACTACACTCATCCTCCCTACTCTACAGATACAGACCAATTTTCTCCATTCTCACAAATTCACCGAAAACGTTCACTATTGACGGCTGCCAAACAAATACTAAACAACGCAGCGTCTTCAAACCTGAAACATATACATTATAGACTGCGAACTTTAATACAGTGATATTATTCAAACAACTATCGTTATCTCCAGTTCAGGCCCGGTACTTCTGAGACCACCCTGGTACCTAGTTCCAAAAGGGCAATGAAACGTATCTGAAATACCCGGCACACTCTTCAGTCTCCGACATAAATCTCACGGTGGTGAATAACAGAATCACTTTTCCTGCAGCGAAATAATCCCATGTGGTTAACATCTTGGGATGACATAATATGGTTATTGCGATTGAATTCTCGGAAAAAGGAGGTGTCTGACCTCTCCGACCCGTCGGCTTCGGTTGCAAGACTGCTAACGATTTTTCTTCAGTCACCGTCCGCGGGTTAGTTTTTTGTTTTTCGGCCGCAAACATTGAACCGTGAAATTGTGTTTTCGTTCTAGGATTCGGAAAGTTTGCTCTTAATGAAGTTTATCATTCTTGGAAAGCAACTCGCCCTTGTGACAAAAAACGAATCGGGTATGGGTATGAAGGTGGTGGTTACAGGGGGCGTTTCTGGGAAGATTTTTCAAACAGTGGTTTTTAAGTCTGAGAAAACTCTGACTATTTTGATAAATTTTGATGAAAGTTTCCTTGACGAAAAGAAAATTATCGAAGACTCCAGTATTTTATCAATAAATTTCCATTTTTTAACGAAAACTTTGTTATTTAGCAATAATCATGAGAGCCACCAAGGTATTTAATTTATCGCTGAATGCTCGCTGATAATAAAGTTTGAGTTGCAAAAATGGACATTCATGTGAGAAAATTTTCAGCTCGAATGGTTTTCGTGAAAATTATTTCCTGAACAAACTATTGATTCACAAATTGAATCAATTTCATTACCTGAAAAAAAAAGAAATTTTAACAAGGACATTTTTTTGAAAATTTTTTGCCAAAAAAATTATCCTATCAAATTTGTCTATTTCTAGTCATGTGTGTCGAAATAACCAATGAAACCATCATTACACTGATAACTACCCATGGATAGTTTTCACGGGTAGTTATCACTTATGTCATGACATTGCTAAGCAACCAACACAATAAAGTTGTTTGACATTTNTCAGTTTGTTCTGAATAATATAATCTTATAGTATCTATGTACTTTTCAACTCATCTAATTTGATTATTCCGGATTGCTATCATTTAAAATGGCGTTTAATAAAATAATTTGGTATCAATAGCAAACATTTCAACATATTTTAGCTACTATGTTTCTCTACTACTTTTAAAGCTATAGATTCCTTCAAAAGTACTTGTATGAATATAGAATTTCTCAGATAGTTTGGAAAAATATTATCTATCGGGATGTTTTGGCTAAGAAGCTTCTTCCATCGATTTTGAAAGCTAAACGACAATTTTAACCATTATAATAACCTTTTCCTGTTTTTACGTGGGATAGTTTGAAGTGTTTTGTTAGTATTTCCAATATACAGCTATGTTTTGGAACTGTAGTAAATATACCATACTATGAAATAGATGAAAAATTATCATTAAAGTGACAATATGGTAATGGAAATAAAATAGTGTTTGGAAGCTTTCTAATAAAATCATTTCAACACCTTTTTTGCAACAGCATGAAATGTCACATAGTGTAAGACTAGCAGTGACGTTCAATAATTTTTGATTAAACATTTCTATTTACCAGAAACGCAACGAGTCACTACTTATAATTTTGAATAGCGGGAGGTTTTTTCCTCGAATAAGTTTATAATTAAATTTCGAAATAGCAGCGGAAAAAATTAATGATATCCTAAACACATCAGATGTTCAGATATGCGAGGAAAAGAAACAAATTAAATCAAAGCGCCGTTATAATTCAAGGAGCCGTCAGCTATATTCGATGCATATCTTTCTAATTTTGTAGAACCAGAGTCGGTGTGTTAGCTTTACCGGGTACAAAATAATTACCAGGGCCTCATATGTTGAGTGGGTTGATGTGTATCCGGTTAACTAAAATATTGTTTTTTTATTACTAACTCTGAAGACTTTTCAACGATTTTGATGAAACTAAGTGTATGAGGCCTTTTTTCATCAAACTATATTATATTATGGACGGCGGCGTTACAGAGGGTTACCTGATCTGTTGTTTTAAAAATCTGTTTTTCCGTTAATCAGCTGTCGCCCCCATACGAACGACAACTCTCAGAAGTTGAGAAACTTGTGTGAGCTAAGGACTAACGAGGTCTTACCTTTCAACGTGTGATTCCTAACACGGTTGATATTTATGATAAAAATCATTATACTCCCCTGTTTTCCTCCAAGTTTGATGTTCCTATCAAAAAAAAATCTTATCAGATTGAAAAAATAATAATTTTTTTTATATACGGTAAAACCCTATTTGAAAAATATCAATTTTATAAGAATAATTTCAATAATGAAGCTAGCTCAATCCTTTATTTTGAATTATTATCATTATTTTTTAACCTATCAAATGAGGATATATTCCTACCTATATGGATAGTTGCCCCACCATGAAAATAGTGAGAGGGATAGATGCCATTTGTGTAGATAAACAAAAACCCAAATCAAATGTTAGGTAGTTTCACTCCTGAAACAGCAATTGTCTCCAAAAGAGTCCAAATGAGTCATAATTATAATAAACATTTTGTATTTTTTTAAATCTTTTAATTATCATTGGAAATTAATTCTAATATTACATTAATGATCATAATCAAATTTTTAAAGCAACTAAAATGTAAATTCTTAAGTTTCAACATGCATAGGTAATCATATTTTTTAAAATTAAATTTTACAATCATTCTTTTTTATATTGAAATAACACAATAAAGATATCTTTATTATTTTATCCATTAGCATTTAGGGTAGAACTTTGATCAAAAGATCTTCTCTACTAAGACCTTTAGCTCTAGCCACGGATAAACCTTCAGCTTGTCAAAATCCATAATAGGATGTTTTCCTAAAAAATTCTCACGTTAATGGATCTATCGAAAACTAGAGACAGCAATTAATTACTTATGATACACTGTTTGGAAGACTAACTGTAGTTTAGTTTTCCTCTTGAAGATGATCACTTGGTGATCGAAACACGTGTCTAGGTGTTAAAAATAACGGTTTGTTGTTAGGATAAAACTCCAGTAATATTCAACAATTAGTTAATTGAAAGTTTGTAATGTCCTGTAGTACATGATCTTTGATACATACCCAGAGTCAACTTTGATGTATTTCGAGCATATCGTCTTCGCAATGTCCTCGATGGAATCCCAAATTGTCGGGATATTTCGTTTATCCCCATGGTTTTCTTGTCCATTTCATCGGAAGCTGACTGTAGGTTTTCTGTGGTCCACCAACATACTCTAGCTCGCCTTTCTTTTATAATTTCGTGGTATAGTTCTGCTGTAATCATAAATGACAGTGTATAGAAGGATAGATGCCCCTAAGGGTACCTATACCTTGAAAAATTAGGGCAACTATCCCATCTGATAGGGATAGATTCCCAAGTATTTTTTTAAATAAATTATAAAAAAAAGAATCTATTTGCACCTAGATATAGACTCAATGAACCAGTATATAGACGTAATATAACGGAATTTATTTCTGATTATAAAGTTATACAACGCAAAATACTAACCTTTTAATTTTTAACGTGTTTCTGAATGTCGTTGCGGGGATAAATACACGCACGAGCCAAACGCTTCTATATAGAACAACTGTCCTTGGGTAAATAAGGTACGGGGTGACTGCGGTTCCTACTATAGAATGATTTCTTAGTCGCGAGTTCGGGAAGTTAGCATTTTAGGATATGAGGCATCTATTCCGCTGGAGCATCTATCCCGGTTTTACCCTAAATGCACTAAATTGAAGGAATAAATTTCTTCGACTGTTTGATCTAGGTTATTCTGTAACATATTCAAAATCTTCCTGCGCAATATTACCTGTTTTGTATACGAGGCAAACCTCTTACTCACAAAGTAACGCAAATTAGGGAGTGAAATGAATTATTCTTTCATTTTTAGTGCATTTATATAAAAGGTTCTTTTTGAAACTGTATCCCCATTTCTACGCCACTGACTCTGTTTCGATGAAGTTTAGGTATTTTACATAATATCAAACAGTGACGTGCATGGTTTTTACCATAAATTTCAATCAAGTAACTCTCTGCGACGACACTGGAATTAAAATACCTAATGTAATTTCATGAAAAGAAGCCTCTTGTTATTTAAAATGAACACGACATGTAGTTTAATCAAAATTGACTAAAAAAATAACGGTGAGTTATTGATAAAAACAACAAAATTTTTAGTAAAACTGTGATAACCCTTTACTCGTAAACGAAGCAAGTTAGGACACACGTGCATATGAACTTTTTTTCAGAAAATTTGGCAAATAATCACCATCTGAAATTAAAAGACATCATTAAACATACATCCTGTATATTATTACATGTTCATAAAAAGTGAGGTCTACAAGTTCAACTGTCAATCTGACTCACAAGTGAAATTTCAAATAATTTCAGTTGGTTTTCATCGAAAATTATGATTAGGGTGTAATTCGATTAAAAATCTCATGAAGAGTAATTGACGATTTGAGTGAAGTTGCTCTAACAAATATGTATATACTTATAAACAAATCTAAAGAATTGAACTTTAAATGTTCAAGCCCGTCTCGGATATACCTACACAGTAGGTTGAATGGACTGACGCCTAT
>NW_019293878.1:11143-32964 GCF_000500325.1 Leptinotarsa decemlineata
GTCCTGCATATGCAATTGGCAATACAACTGAAAGAGTCGACCTTCAATTATGGAACGGGCACACTTGCAGACCGGTTTCGGGCTTATTAGCCACTCATCAGTGCAAGATAGTGACCATCATCGACCTAAAGTCAATGATATTCCACAATTGAAAATCGGAATTCTTTCAGAGTATTTCATTCCTCTTCCGAAGTTGGAGCGAACATCACAAAATGTCACTCCATCTAGTGGACGAGGTACTAACCAACTGCATATCAGAAATTTGCCCGATTCCTCTGAATAAGGAAGAAAAACTATTAGTCAGTGGGCTATGCTTGAAGACTGGCAGTAAACAAATCTAAAGAAATGAGCTTTAAACGTTCAAGCCGTTCTTTCAGAGTATTTCATTCCTCGTCTTAAGTTGGAGCGAACATAAAAAATGCCACTCCATCTAGTGGACGAGGTTCTAACCGAGATTTGTTTACTGCCCGACTTCAAGCATAGCCCACTGACTAACAAGAAAACTTATAAACAATTTAGTTGACCAAAGGAAAAGGTGTTTTTTGCAAATATTTCAAAAACCATTGCAGGCAATCAAAAATTAAAAAAATCCTCGGAGAGTAGAACGTTTTCTAAAAAAAAAGACCATCACACGTTTATTTAAAAATTGTTGGTTTGGATAAAAACTTTTTTATTTTCTTGGATCTATTCTTTAGAAAGGATGCCCTCNCAGCTCTTATGTCTACGTTATTTGTCTATCTAGTTTTTTGAGACATATAAGAAACAACGAATCCTACATCGACAAGGACAACAAATTTGGTGTCTACAAGCTAAAATGTGGCTCGTGTCAAAAAGTTTCGGTAAACATTACATGACATGAGCCAACCGATATGCCTATATCCTCAGCACCTATGATTCTTCATAACAATGTTCTTCACTTTCTCAACATTGTCATCGGTTGTTGATAACATATGCTCGAGACCAGTATACCAACATATATAATGAAAAAAAAAGTACGTAGCCCTCGAAATTTGAACATTCATCTCATTTTTCAACAGACCTGGTATAAAGCAAAAGATTGTGTGTGAATGTGAATAGTATAACCTCAGTTCGAATTTTGAAACGTTCCATCGAAGTGTTATTTTCAAATTGTCCACGACTGAACTCCTAGTTTACAATTATTTACTTGAGGTTATATTTATTCATTATCTGTTGACTTTTTAAAATAATTTTCTTCAATTATTTTATATCGTCGCTATTTTCCATCACTTTCCTTTGCATTGAAAAGTTTTTCGTTATTCTGATGCTGAATACAAATTTGTTGGCTCTAAATAATATATAATCAGAATTAATTGCTACAAACATGATGAACAGATACATAAAATACCCCTCTATAATTGTGCATTTATCATGATGGGTATAATGCATACATGTAACTGAAAAGTATAGTGATTTGAGATTCGAAAAAATGTAATTATCAGGTTTTATAATGTTTCTTTTCGCAGAGTAAATTGTTGAACAAATTATGTTACATCAGTAAATGTTACATGTTTTATGGACAGATCGCATCAGCGGTTTCATTGATTATTAACGAAATTGAATAACGAATCTTAGAACTTGAAGAAACGGATCGAAGACTGATTTTTCAATAAACTTATCTCTCCAAAAAATACACCCCTTTCATTTCAAACAAGATTTCTATGGCTGAGATTGAAGCAAATAAGCGAATGAATGTCATTACGTACTGTTATTGATGACATACGTAGATTTATCTCATTCGTGACATAAATTCATAATTTTATTAGTTAATTGAGTACTCCATCTTGTAATGTTATTCAGATTGGTGCTGAAGATGCAGTAAGGCAAGTGTCTCATTCCGAAACATCGGATGTCCGCCATTGAGGATGACAATGTTACAAATGAGTGAAATTTTACCTCTTTCATATACTATATAGGCGAAAAGTCTTGGGCCTTACTGCGCAACCTCTGCTGTAAGCAGCCAGTGATGCAATTAAACCCCGGTTCGCGTTTAATAAACCCTACAAAATACAAATAAAACAAAACACAGAGTTAGATACTACAAATGCTATACGCATATATACAGACGGCTCAAAAACCAAAGAAGGCTCAGGATGTGGAGTATACTTCAGATCACTAAGGCTATGGATTAAGTGGGGAATGGGAAAAAATAGCAGCGTGGTTCAAACAGAACTGGCTGGTATCTCAATCGCGACAAAAAAAAATCAGGAAAGGAATTTCTGGCAAAAGCATTACAATCTGCACTGCTAGTAGACAAGCCCTATTAGCCTTGAACAGAGAGCGTGTTACTTCAGGGCTAGCACTAGAGTGCCACCAAGATTTAGCCAAAGCCTCGGTAGATAATAACATTATCCTGAGGTGGGTTAAACGGCACGACAGGAGTAAAGGTAATCGCATTGCCGACTCTTTAGCCAAGGAAGCGGCTGGACTAAGAATTTTAGGACCCAGTGGCACCTACGGCCTGATGATTTCGACAATTGCGGAACTAGCCAAACGTTACACCCATGCTCAGTGTTACCTCAGGCCTAGTACTAGAGTGCCTCCAAGATTTAGCCAAAGCCTCGGTAGATAAAAAACTTCATCTGAGGTAATGTCACAACAGGAGTAAAGGTAATCGCATTGCCGACTCTTTAGCCAAGGAAGCGGCTAGACTAAAGATTTTAGTACCCAGGGACACCTATGGCCTGATGACTTCAACAATTTCGGAACTAGCCAAACATCACACCCGCATGTTCAATCTTTAAGGAGATGGGATGGAGTAAAAGGATGCAGTCTTGCCAGGACTCTGGGAAGCTGGCGCCGAAGAAATATCTGACGATGAGCAGGAAAAACCTACGCTTAACAGTAGGATTTCTGACTGGCCACTGCCAACTGAGAAAGCACCTCCATAATATGGGGCTAGTGGACACACCTCTATGCAGGATGTGTGAACAGCAAGATGAAACTGTCAGGCATGTCCTATACGAATGTCCAGAGTTATCGTCTATAAGACAGTGTGTGTTAGGCGAGTCTTGGCCTACATCTGCCGATATAAAGGAGATGTCTCCCAGAGACCTGTACACCTTCCTGGAAAGTACAGGATGGACGATGACCTAGAGGGACAACTCCTTGGGAGGATCTGTGATGGGTCATATGTGGCCTAAGTGCTGTGCCCCTACACTCACCCTCCTTACTCTACAGATACTGAATATTACCCTGAGGTGGATTAAAGGACAAAACAGGAGTAAAGTTAATCGCATTGACGACTCTTTAGCCAAGGAAACGGCTGGAACAAGGATTTTAGAACACAGTGACATTGCGGAACTAGCCAAACAACACACCCATGCTCAATCCTTAAAGTGATGGGATGGAATCAAAGGGTGCAGTCTAGCCAGGACCCAGGGTCACCCAGGCTGATCCTCGCTAGACTAGACACACCTGGTCACACCTCTCTGCAGGATGTGTGAACATATGAATCTGTCAGGCATGTCTTATGCGAGTGTCCGGAGTTATCGTCAATAAGAGAGTATGTGTTTGGCGAGTCTTGACTTACACCTGTCGATATAAAGGAGATGTATATCAGTGACCTGTCCACCTTCCTGGAAAGGACAGGATGGACGATGACCTACGAGGACAAATCCTCGAGAGGATGTACAATTGGTCACACCATCTCTACTCTACAGATACAGATGTCATCAACTGTTACTGGAGTGTTTGATGTCCGAAACTGCGGAAAAACAACCCCATTTGAAGAAAAAGAAAGTGCTGTTTCATCAAGACTATGCAGTGTCACAAATCAATGAAAACGATGGCAAAATTGCATGAAATAGGCTTCAAATCGTTCCCGCATTCACCATATTCGACAGATTCGGCGCCCAGCAACTACTGGCTGTTCTCAGACCTTAAAAAAATGCTCATCGGTTAGAAATTTCGCTCGAATGAAGAGGTTATTGCAGAGCAGAAATATATTTCGAGGCAAAAGATAAATCGTTCTACAAAAATTATATCGAAATGTTAGAGCTTCACTAGAACGATTGTCTGGCTGTTGATGGAGATTACGTTTATGAATAAAGCCAATTTTGAACAAAAATAATGCGTTTTCTTTCTCAGACCTGGGACTTTTCAGCCGAGGTGTTGAATAGACATGTAATAAATGAGATTAGATACCTGAGCTCACCTATCAACTCATTATCAATTTACACATTGGAAAAATGATTAAATAACAGAAAAGTATTCATTTCTTTCAGGCAATTCAGTGAATTTTCAAATATATTGAATTCAGCTCAGGTGTTATTATATTGTGTAGCAATCCTGTGCATGATATCTGATTCAATTCCATAGCGGATGTTTGGAGCTCGAGCTGTGCTTCAAAAAGTGTTTTTTGTATAATTCAATATTCATATGAAATCAGTTGTGTCGAAAGGGATTTTTCTTCCAGTTTGTGTCTGGAAGTTACTTGTCTGCATGATCATTATAAAGAGTTTATTTTGAAATCCATTGGTTTTTTCTTTCTTTCTGTGCAAGATTCCTACACTTTTTTGTATGATGTAAAAAGCCAAAACAGTGGATTATTTGGTGTCTTATCATAAGGACCGTGTTCTAATACTATAGGAACTGAATCAATTACCAACGGTGGTCATGTACACTGTAAGCCTAACATAGTTGTAAGATTTACTCTTAGTCATCTCCTCATAATGGTAACTTGATGAGCGAAACCCGCGTAGAGCGACAGTACTTCAGTTATGGCGTGGTAATGTGTTTTCATTTGTAGTTTTCGTGTACCCTCTTCTCGATAAAAATCAGCAAACTTGAAAGGGGTTCGGAAATTTCGCTCTGAAAATGTTCGATCAGAAGTCGAAACGTATTGGACTAAGATACTCTACAAGCCAATAACTACCTGGTATCATGAAAGCTACCCCAGTATTAAGATCACATGAGAGAATGATTAATATTATTATGAAGATAAACTTTTTGTCTTCTCATTTCTCACGTATAATTTTGTCGTTAATTATTTCACGCCATTCTTCCATCCTCTTATTTATGCTTCATAAAACACGAGCAACTTTTGGTCAATAACCTTATAAATTGTGGAATTCACTTATACGATGATTTTACGACATTGCAGTATTTATTAATAGTCCCGTAGAAGATTAACAATGCCGCGATGTCGACTTGATCGAATGCATGGTTTATAAGCTCGCTTCCCAGTACCCAAGTTTAATTGTTGATGATAATGTTAATTGAGGATGTCCACGAAGTGAAAATTGGTCATTCTCCACCAAAAAACAGAGTGTTCGTTTCATCAGAGTGGTCAGAATTCTCCAGAGAGGAAATTTCCCCGGTTGGATTTCCGAGGGGAAGCTCATCAAGGTCTTTCTTTTTTCGCTTACTTCTACACTAAGACCATTGGCTCTCAAAAGATACACCAAATATTCAACAGTTTTTGGTATATAATCACTTGGAAACAACAAAGATATAGTGTATTTCATTAAGCGCTTGCTACCTTTAATAAATAGGACTGGCGATATGCTATATTATATCTATTATTAGGTTTTTTTAAGGAAAAAATACAAGCACTACAGGAGAATCCTTGAGGCACTCCCAGAACGGTGCCTGTGCTTAAGTAGCGATTCACATTGGATTTGAATCGCTGGAGATTAAATCCATTTGGAAGAGTTCTCTCACAGTAAAGTTCGAGGTGTACTGAGTTGAACCTCAAAACGATAAGCAGCCACAGTCCGTCACGTATTTCTGATATGTACCGCTCTTAGTGGAATCAAATGTGCCAAGAAGAGAGACAAATCTCCAACTTTTCTTCGATGTTCCAGGCTATCAAGGTTGCACGTGATGTTCGCGTCTCCGATAAGGCGGATGACTGTTTTCTGGATGGAATCCAACAGCTTCAGGGTAAGCTTAGAGGCGGAGCTCCATACAAGAGAACAATACTCCAAAGAAAGTTTGATATGAGCTTTATAAACCATCAACAGTGCGGCGTTGGAAGCTCTTGGTTCCTACCGAGCAACGTCTAAATTGGTAGCAAACTGCCAAAAAGGACACTCCTCGTTAGGAAGACTTAACAGATTCTCTGGTCCGGATTCCTGGCCATACTGGCCTGGAAGGCAATGAAGCTGCTGACTCTCTTGCAAAGGAGGGTGCTGCAAGCGGCTTCCTTGGACCAGAACCTATCATTGGCATCGCTTTGGGCTTTGCCAAACAAACACTGAACACCTCGATGGCAAAAAGAGGACTTCTAGCAGAATCTTCCATGATTGGCTCACTCCAAGGCGTTTATTCACCCTTCCAAACAGTTGTTGAACTACAATAGAGATGAACTACGATGTCTAACAGGCCTTCTTACAGGTTACTGTCATTTGAATCATCATATGCCGAGACTCGGACTGTCGGAAAACAGTCTCTGTTTGGAAAATGATGAAACAACAGAGCATATACTTTGTGCCTGCCCCGATAGGGATCGAATCAGGTTCTTTGAGTTCGGCAGATCCGTACTCTCACCACCTGACCTGAAAGGCCACTCACCATTTGGCAGAGTGTGAATAGGTGTGAGCCAGAATAAACCCTTGCGGGTTGCGGTGGAGGGTCGAATAGTCCCACTCACTTTAGACCTACCTACCTACCATCAACAGTTTTCCAAGCTTTTAAAAAGCAGCCTTTGCAATTCCAGCGACATGATTGTACCAAGACATATTGGTGTCCATTTTAAACCCAACAAACTTATCGAAGCAGAAAGCGGAATTTTCTGACCTGACATTATTATATCCGGTTCGGCGACATTTATTTCCTTGGAGAAAACCAATGCCTGGGTGTTTGTGGCATTGAATTGGACCTGATTACTTCCACTTCCAGATCCTCATTAAGATAGGCAACCTCTTGCTGCCGGTGAAGTTGTGCCTCCGTAGTCGATGTTCTGGAATCCAAATGGAATGACGAGACAAGTGTGCTGTCGTCAGCAAAGCAATATATTGAATTCTTGGTTTTTTTCCAATATGAACATAATCTAATATATAAAAATGGACGTTTGTTGGTTGGTTGGTAAGTGATAAACTTCTACATCGCTCAACCGATCGTGATGAAACTTGACATGTATAAGTAATATTTCATAGAAAAGGTTTATAGGCTCTCAATTTTTCTGCAACTCGCCACTAGAATGCGCTGCAGAACAATTTTTTTGAAAGCACTGTTCTATAACACTGCGCACGCCTAAGTTCATTGATTCTGATTCTGTCAAAACATTGGAACAGCAGCGATACAACAACATACTACTAATTAGTACTACAACTACCAAATTCTACGCGGGCGAAGCCGCGGGCAACAACTAGTATACAATAAAGAGTGTTGGAGATAATATGGATCCCTGTTGAAGTCACCTGTTGATCTTTGTTTCCGACGTATTGATGATCGCTCAAGATGTTGAAGCCCTACAAATATTTAAGGATATGGTGGTTTACGACTTTCTCCATGATTTTTGATACCACTTTTTTCAAAGCTACTAAACTATAGTTATTTGAAAGATTTTTCTTGCCATTACTGTAAATAGGCTGAACGCGAGCAATTCTCCAACAAGACGGATAAACCCCTTTCTTGTAAGACAAGTTGAAAAGTCTGCAAAATACTGGTGCGAATCCATTTGCGCACTTTTTAAGTACGATGACGGGCACTTCATTAGGGCCTTGTTGATATTGAGCTGTTCAAAATTGACCTGACTAGACGCTGTCGAAAAGTAATTTCCAGCAGGGCGGATTCTACTGTGGGAATAGACTAGAAAATCGACTGTGGAGTGGGGTGCAAATTGTTTAGCCAGTAGATTGCTTTTTCTATGGCTGTTGTTGCAATTGAACCATCCGCTTGTGTTAGTGGTGGAATTGTGTGGAATTCTTATTAACAGCTTTAGCTACCGACCAGAAGGATCTAGACCTATTGGGATTAGCAAGCAGTTCATCCCTAATTCTTTGCTTTCATTTATCCTAAGTATGCAGTTGTTGCGAGCTTTAACAAACCTAGTTCGGTTTTCGGCAATGGGATTTTTGCGCCTCTGCCGGTAGGCAAACCAAGGTTTGCCTTAAGAAGGCTTGTTCGCAATTTTTGTTGCCGTTAGAAGGTCGTTTCATTGAAAAAGGAATTTATGCATCCGTGGACGATAGAATAAGTTCCGTGACTCCAGAAGCACAAGTTGATGGATCTTTAGAGCTGAAACAAACATCTAACCAGGGAAAATTTCGGAAATGCTCTTGAAGGTGATTTCTGGCATTTAATCGTATTCGAGCGTGTATTCAAAAACGATTCGTAGTGAAGTCATTAATTATAAGATTCGCCAGAATGGAATGATTCAGAATGTGTCAGATGTCAAATTCAATAATAAAAACAAACTCTTCAGTTCTCTCTAACCTCAATTATAATCGGATTTGTTCATACAGTTTATTTTGTACATCCTCACACAACGTATTTGACAAAATGTTTTCAGCACTTTATAAGCTATAACGATCAAAGTAAAGCAGAGACTGACAACTGACGTAAAATAACGTCAAAATTCCAATTGAAAACCAGCCTCACAGTAGTTTTGAATCATCATGAATACGTTTCAAAACATAGTTGATGTGACGTCATCGTTTCAACTCCAGAATGAATGTATTTGAATCACAGACGAATACGTTTTGAATACATGAACGCCAGAAAACGCCTTTCATGTAGGGTCTTCCATTAAGAGCTTGCTTTCTTTAAATTAATAATAATAATAATAAATGTCTATTGTTCACAACTAATAAGGTTCAACAGTTAATGAACAGTATGGACAAAAATATGAATGAGATGGAAACAAAAGGCAAAAGGTGTTATAAGAGCATTATTATAAAGTAATCCGTTCTATTGTAATCAAGGCATGGTATGATAAGAATAATAATAAAATAGATCACTGAGTTTCAAATAAATACTTCTAAAATCTAATTTGAAATCGCTGTAGCCCACTCTTGCCCAACAAATGAAACAAAGTGTGCGTGTGAGATGTCACTGATGCCTATGTGGAATATGACATCGTTCAAATGTCCGCCATGGCTTTTCTGGGTGGAGAGCATCCAAAAAGTCCAATTTTCCATGACTCTGGCACATAAATCAGGCTGAATTTGACCGTATGGTCATGATGGTATGGGTTATATTGGCTTTGAAAACCACTGTGGTTTGTGGCTTATTCGCATACACCTGAGACTTGAGAAAACCCCACAAGAAAAAGTCTAACGGAGTCAAATCTTACGATGTTGGTGGCCAGTTCACATCACCTCCACGTAAGATGTCGATGCCCTCAAATCGCTCTTGCAGAATATCCAATGTGGCATGAGCTTTGTGGCACGTAGCGCCGTTCTGTTGAAACCACATGTCGTTGTTGTCCAATCCAGTTGGCATCCAATTCAGGCCAAAAGAAGTTGGTCATCATCGACCTATAGTGCTCAGTGTTGACAGTGATGACCAACATCGTTCTCAAAGAAATATGAACCAATAACGCAGCCAGCCCAATCCACACCAAACAGTGACTTTTTCGGGAAGCATTGGACGCTCTTGGACCTCATGTGGCCTCATCGCTGAAGATGATTCATCATCAGGCTGACCCTATTTTTCAACCAAGTGCTCCATAGCCCATTCAGCGAATACACGTCGTTATCTATGGTCGTTTACCTTCAGTTCCTGGGTCAGCTGAATTATGTACGGGTGCAGGCAGGCCCAATTCAGGACACGAAATTCGCCAAACTTTGGCGTTGTTGGAGGGACAGAGAGCATGAAGTATAGGGAGAGGACCAGCAGGACTTTTCGATGGGGGAGATGCGAGCGGTGGCAGAACAGATTCTAGACGGAAAATCGACTGGAGTGGATAGGGTCCCTAACGAGATTATCCGTAAGGTGATAGAATGGAAAGGTTGTTTGGATACCAAAGAAGGACGGAAATCCCAAGCCAATCAGTTTACTGACGGGCATGGAAAGGATGTTAGACAGGCTACTTAACGGTAGGATGCAAATCTGGTGCGAAAGAAAGTTGAAATTCTCACCAAACCAGTTTGGTTTTAGATGAGGGATGGATACTGTTATGGCAGTAGATGCCAGTAGAGAGAATGGTGAATAGGATAAAAGAAAATAAGAGAGGAAGGAGACATAGTCTGGTTGTGGCGTTGGACCTGTCAAACGCCTTTAATACCGCGTGGGCACCGGCAATTGAGACATAGGAGAGAGAACAGTCACCTGTGGCTCAGTCTCTGAAATGGTGTACAGAGGCTGTCCACAAGGTTCAAGTCTGGGACCGACACTATGATTGGTAGTGATGGAAGCATGGTTCGAGCGAATCAACAGTGTGAAAGTCAGACAAGGCATTGGGGCAACTGGAGTACAAGTGCAGGCCTACGCGGATGACCAGCTTGTTATCATCGAAGGTAACTTCGTCGAAAGCATAGAGCACAGATGGAAGTTGGTATGGAATTAATTCAAGGCATGGGAGGAGGAGATGTGGCTGAGTTACAACGAAAGGAAGACGGAATGTAAGTACATACCAACTAGGAAGGATGAAAGACTCCCGGTCCTAGAAATGAATGGGAAAAGTATGGAAATGAGAACGAGCGTTAGGGACCTCGGAATTGTGATGTACTGAGGATTATTGTTCATAGACCACCACAAGGTGGTGGTGAGGGAAAAGCTGAGTGAGCTGGCAGGAAAAATGAGATTGTGGACCGGGAGGAACATTGGACTGAAGAGAGAATGGGTGAGGGTGATATATGAAAAGGTAGCCAAACCTGCGGCTTTTTATGGAATACAGGTGTGGGGGAATAGAATGCATGATAGCTGGGTGAGGAGACAGCTGAGTGCGGCACAGAGGAACTTCCTGTTGGCCTCGTGTGGGGCTTACAGGACGACACCAACGACTGCACTCAGTATTATCACCAGAATGGCGCCATTGCAGATAGAAGGATTGGCCAGGTATCAAGAATGGAGAGAGAACGGGACAAGGACAACTGAAGACAGGGTGAAAGGAGTAGATAGGATATTCCCCTGGATGCAAGGAGAGTTGCTGGAGGACAGAGTGGACGAGGGAGTGATTGAAGTATACGTAGATACCGGAGCGAGGATTGAAGATGAAAGAATGGGGATAGGCTGGACATATAGAAGAGGAGAGGCTGAATGGACCATAGGGAATGAAAAGGTCACCGGACAAAGCAGCGTGAAGAAGCAGGGCTGATTGCGACCGAGCGAGAGATCTGCATGTGAAGTATGGATGAGAGCGTGAAAGTAATCAGTGACTCTGCTATGGCTGTAGAAAGAGTGAAAGCAGGAAGAGTGGAGAGTAAAAGGGTAGCAAGGATTCAGCTGATGATTGAGGTAAGGAATGATTGGGGAGTACGTACCCTGATCACGTGGAAGAGGGGGCACGATTGCAGCAATATAGGGAAAACGAAGGCTTATGAGGAGGCCACCAATGGCATGAGTAAAACAGAGGTAACATAGGAAGTAAGAGAGGCACATAGCAAGACAGATGAGAGAAAAAGAATAAAAGAGAACATCAGGAGAGAATGGCAAAAGGAATGAGAGAGAGGCAGAGCGGCTGTTCTACAGGTTCCGGGATACCTGGATAGATTTATTCTGGGTCCGGAGGTTCCCTGCCCCTGTGAGTATGGGGAGCCTAAAACGGCAGAACACGTGATTGATAGATGCATGAATGGGGACAGGATTGGTCGGCGAAAGTGGAAGGAGAGGACGGAAAGGATGAATGGTGAAATCATGTTGAGAGATGTAAATGGAAAAAAGGATGAATGGATACGTTTTGTGAATGACTCGGTGGACAATGTGGTGAGGGAAGAAAGGGAAGGATAAGTGTAGAGCTGCACACAAACGAGCTGCAACACGCTAACTATGGAGAGGTTCATGGCCTCCCCAATCATGCTCAGAAGTGGTACTGCTCAATTGTAAATAAATCCAAGGATGTGCAATGATGACTTTGTGCAACTGGTATATATGAGTTGGGTCAAATAGAAGATACATTTCTTGGTTCATTTTTTCTGTTATTATGTCTGATTATTTTCGAAGGAGCCAGAATTGTATTAAGTTTTAACTGATGTACTAGGGAGTAAGAATTGATGTGTATTTTTTTGGGAAATAAAAAAAATCAAAAATGGTATTCTACCCCGCTAATTCGTCTCTCCGTATGGCCGGCGCCTTGCGCCGTTGGTACGGGGAGGGGGTTTGTTCGGAGGAGTAGGGGTTTCCTTTGCAGTGGTGGCGCCAGATAGAGGGGAGATGCCTGATGCGCTAGGGCATCAAAGGCAATGGCGTTATTCATGACCCTAGCGGCGTCAGTGGTCCACATTTCTTTGAGAACGACGTTGACCAGGCCATCACTGTCAACTGCGAGCACTATAGGTGGATGATTATTAACTTCTTTTGGCCTGAATTGGATGATCTGGACATCAACGACATGTGAATTTAACAGGACCGGCGCTACGTGTCACACAGCTCATGCCAATTGGAAAGTTTCCACGAGCGATTTGAAGTTATGGTTGTCTCACGTGGTGGTGGTGTGAACTGGCCATCGAGAAAGTGTGATTTGACCCTGTTAGACTTTTCTTATGGGGTTTTCTCAAGTCGCAGGAAGGAATGAAAGTCTCTATATTAGGTGAAAATCTCATAATAAAGTGTTTCTTGAATTGGTTTTTTGTTCTTTGAAGACAGTTGAGTTCAACAATGTCGTGATTCAGCTCTTGTCAAACATGAGGCAGGTCGAAACAGCGCATTTTGATGTTATCTCTTCCTGTGGTCGGGTTTCATCTTAATTTTTGTGAATATTTCAGTGAACCAAGAGAATAAATTGATGAAGAAACATCCATTCACGTTTGCATAAGATAGATATATCGTATAATCCTTTCATAATTGCCATTAGTGGCTCAGCTGAAGTTTCAACTTTTGGACAACTTGTATTTTATTTCACTGATGGCAATTTTCCATTTTTGGATAACTTGTCGATCTAATCTTTCAAGGAACACGCGAACATCTATTTCTGTTACGTTATATCTGGATGCTGTTTCATGTCGAATAAATAGTACATGTTTTATTCTTGTTTCGAGTGTCACATAAATCTCTGATAATGGGTAGAAAAGTAATGAGTAACGTAATACACCATGCAAAGCGAGGGTCGCTGACCATATACGTTGGTGTTTCTTTGTTTGTGAATAAGTTAGCACAGCGTTATAGTCTCAACACTCGAAAGAAAAGAGTAAACTATCTCATGCTTATGTTTATATTTCAAATTATTGTTCTGAGCACTTGTTGTTTAATTTTTTCACTTCCTCTCCAAGCTATACCTCTTTGGGACCAGTTAGATCACGTAGCCTTCTGAAAATATCAGTAATGGTTATTATGAATATGGATTCCTCGAAAAACGATGTGGTATTTTGAGAAATTATAATTTCCAATAATATTTTGAGATAAAAAGAAGTGAAAAAGTTGGAGGAAGGAATAAATAACAAATTTTACATTTTCAGTTTTTTATGATAATATTGACATGCGTTTCCCATTTCAAGTGATTATCTAAAAATACTCCTAACTTTTGGTAGACGAAATTTCATTTCTGAAAGTACCTATTATGCAAGAGTGTAAGCTTATTATATTCTGGTATATGACTTTCATACGACACAAATTGAAAATAATAAGTTTTATCATAGTTGATTGTTAGTAATTTTGTATCAAACCGATGATAATTTTAGGAAAATCTCCCTCAACCTTAGCTTTCACGTCTTCCCACGATGTATCAGTATAAATAACAGCGGTATCGTCTGCAAAAGTTAATATTTCCCCTTCATGCTATGGAATTTTTTCAGAAATTGTGGGCATGAAGCGTGTGGCAGCGAAGTTCTTCCAAAATTGCTGAATTTTGACCAATTAAATCGTCGCATGAGTATCGCTCAGGAATTGTTGAATGACGTCATAACTGGTGACATAATTGACATCGAAACCAAAGTCCAATCCTCTCAATGGAAGATCCCAGGAGAGCCACAGCCAAAAAAGCACGCCAAATTCCATCAAATGTCAAGGTTTTGCTCACTGTTTTCTTCGATTACCGCAGTGTAGTTCATCAGGAGTTTTTGTCACATGGTCGTACGGTCAGTAAAGAGTATCATCTTGAAGTCATACGCCGCTTGCGAGAAGCAATAAGAAGAAAATGCCCGGTATTGTGGAAAAACAATTCATGACTTTTGCTTCACGATAACGCACTTGCTCACTTGTCATTGTTTGTTCGTTAATTTTTGGCCAAAACAATCACCGTAATCATGCCTCAGCCACCGTACTCACCAAACTTGGCCCCCAGCGACTTTTTCCTGTTCCCAAGATTGAAGAGACCTATGAAAGGACGGCGTTTTGCGACGATTGAGGAGATAAAAGACGAATCGCTGAGTGACCCCGAGGACATACCAAAAAGTGCATATCAGAAGTGCTTTGAGGATAGGAAAAAATGCTGGCACGAGTGTATTACATGTGAGCATGTGAGGGGGACTACGTTGAAGGTGACAAAATATAAATTTATCAATAAATAAATATTTTTGGGGAAAATGAAAATTCACCTTATTTTTTGAACAGAAATTTTATTAGCGAAGCTCAAAAAATTGATGTGAATTTATGTGAGAACATTCAAAGCGAAAACTGCAAACTCAATAAATTAAACCTCACATGTGACATAACGTGAAGATTTTCTTATATACTGGAAACTAAGCAACACGCCACTGTTTGAATATGAACGGAATTCCACTAAAGATGTTTTTGTTGACAATTTCCAAGAAAATATACGCTTGTTTATTTTGGATTTGCTGAACATTATTGCTACCAATCTTTTAAATGATCGAAGAACCGTTAATGGTACAAAACAATTTGGTTGGGAAAATTCTTCGAGGAACTTTAAACAACCTAAAACATGGCATCAGTGTTTATAATTACAACGCCAGCTTCTACCCAGTTGACTCGTATTTCTGCGATTCATCACCAAATAATTTTTTTGTCTGTCTAAGTCAAACATGTAAGTAGACAAAATCGCTTTCGAATGATCTCAATGTATTCATATTTTCAAAAGTTACATTTTTTTGTGAGATTTTCATTGAAAAGTTTACAAAACCGCAAAACATGTTCCACTATAAAAAAGTTTCCTCAGGCATGTTCATAGATTTGAAGCTAAGTATTTTTATATTTCAATGCTCCATTTCTGCTCCGTATTTTTTCATATGAGAGAAAAACCACATTGCAGCTGTTTTAACCTTATGGACAGGAGCATAAATCTCAAGCGAATCTAGAATGTTGCTGTTGAAAAATATCAAAATATCGGTTACAGTCTTCAAAATGTAGATAAAATACCCATTGACTAGATCCACTCCATGTGTAGAGACAATACGTCATGTCAGCCTCATGTCTTTCTGTGCCTCCAGTGAGCATATTTTTCGATGTTGATTTCAGGTCAATTTGGAGTATCACTCGTAGATATTTCACCTGTTCCGATATTGTGTCTCTTCACCTCGTAGATTCAGAGGTCCTATGCTCCCTGTTTCCTTCTTCATCGGTTATCTATACTCATAATATTCAGGACCTGCTGCATAGGCCAGTACTTGGTATCCATTTTGGTCCAGAAGACATAGTAACTCGTCCGTTACAAAGGTCCCTAATACTGGTGATGGAACTCCTCTATGAAGATAATCCCTTGCTACTTGTGGACTTATGCCACTATTTTGTGCCTGCTCCGCTGCGGATCGAATCAGGTCATCAGAGTTTAACAGGGCCGCACTCCATCTGACCTGAAAGACTACTCACCATATAAACTAATCGGCTTCGTTGAGAAGCTGTGTTTATTTGGTCGAGTATGAATATGTGTGAGCCACAATAAACCCTTGCGGGTTGCGGTCGAGGGTCGAATAGACCCACCCACTTTTGATCTAACCTAACCTACTTGTGCCACTACTATTTCTCCCATAATTGTCACTTTGCGACATATAGTAAAGATTCATTTTTTAAGATATTCCAACGAGTCAGATGAAGTGCGATACTCTTTGTTTTTGATGTCCCCATAAAAAATCTAAAAGGCCTCAATTTGGGTGACCAAGAAAGACATCCAGGGTCATCTTTTTATTCTATTTCCAGCGATCTCGAAACCTGTCGTTTGAATAATCATTCACATTTCGAGAGTGATGTTCTCATCACTCACATGATAATGTTTCAACATTACCATCTTGTTGAAACACAATCTCTTCTTCATGTCTGCAGGATCGTTCTCTATAATAATAGTAAGACCTGAAAAGATAGTAATTTGGAGTAATGCCAGGTACATATCACCTGTTCAATTTCCAGGAAGAAAAAATTGCCCAGAGGGGAGTTTCTGAAAATACTAGCCTACACTTCCAACTCCTGAGTGTTTTGGGTGTTCCTCGTGAAAAAATCTGCAATTGCTTTTGGACCAGTAATGACGATTGTCGTGACTAACTCCACCGTTCAGAAATAAAGTATACTTTTGCGATTAATACATCTCAAATAGGAAATCACCATTTCCCATTCGCCCGAAATATCTGTTAGGATCTCGTTGTTTAAATATCCTGGCAACCACATTTCCTCGTTCATTATTTTCAAAATACACTTCATCTTTTTCTACCCTCTACAAAATTGGGTATTCCACAGCTGAACACTTCACACCACGATTAACAAGACAGACAAGACAGATTCGTGATTACTCGCAAGAATACAGCAGTAGCGAACGTATTATCAACAGCTACAACAAAATTAGACCAGTGATACATTCTACAGTCAAAACCCATAATGGGTTGAAAAATATTGACAACACCTGTTTCATGAACAGTGTAACCCAATGTTTATCAAACACGAGATGGTTACTAGAATATTTAAAACATTTTTTCCTTCGCAGTCCTGCTTCAATGTCCCCTCTGTATCCAAGATTTTTGTTTGGGTATTCATGAAGATAATAAATATCGACTTTTGCTGACGTACAGAAGCATATGTTTTCATACTTATATTAAATTCGATATGAAAACCTTTTGGTGGACTTCCGCTTGAGTCTAAATCCAATTATCGTTGCATTTGACTTCCCACAGTGTTTCCTGTGGTTTGGGAAATTTGCGGGAAACGGTTGAGATAACATTTCCAGAAAGTACGAGGATTCGCGGGTTTAAATGTTTTCCTTTCATTTAAGTTTGAGACCAAAGTAAATATTCAGCTTTACATTTGTATACAATAAAGTATCACCATATATCTCTGAACAATTGAGAAAGTTATGGAGTTGTGTTTCGATGTGGAATGTATTTTATGGTTCAGTTTCTTGATTGTCGATTATTCACTGTGCCTAGTGAACCATGCAGATTTTTATTTCTTGTGTTGTTGTCTGTTGGTAATTTACGTAGTATCTCATTGGCAATATAATCGTTTATAAAAGCCAGAAAGCTAATAAAAATGACTATGAATCAGATCAGAAGGTCTCTATGAAAATAAAGTGTGAAGCGATTCAAATCCAATGTGAGCGCCTTAAGGATTTTCCTGTAGTGCTTGTGTTCAGTCCTTAAAAAAAATTCTCCCAAACCTTAGGAAAATACCGCCATCTCCTGGGCTTATTGTGTTTTCATTTCCATTTTAACAATACTCCAGTTCCCTGCACTAGTTTGTCTCATGTTGAATGTTTTTCATATTTTTCTGTAAATGATGGTTGTCCATCATCCATTCTGTAAATGTAGGTTATCCATAAACTACTACTTACTTCCTGTATTCCAGTGCTCCACATTCACATAAATTATGAAGAGCCATTTCTTTGTTGCATTGTCTGCATGTGAGGTCTCTGTTATACGGAGGTAACCTCTCAATGGGCAGTATCCAGTGAATTGTTCTGAGACGACTCCGGCTTTGTTGAAAGAATTTTTTAGTCCTCTCTGTCAACAGTTTTTTAAAAAGGTTTTCCCGTGTGTGTTAAATACCAGCGTGGTCCAAACAGAACTGGCTTGTATCTCAGTCGCGACAAAAAAATAACCAGGAAAGGAATTTCTGGCAAAAGCATTACAATCTGCACTGCTAGTAGACAAGTCCTATCAGTCTTGAACAGACAACGTGTTACCTCAGGGCTAGTACTAGAGTGCCTCCAAGATTTAGCCAAAGCCTCTGTAGATAATAACATTACCCTGAGGTAATGTCTCAACAGGAGAAAAGGTAATCGCATTGTCGACTCTTTAGCCAAGGAAGCAGCTAGACTAAAGATTTTAGGACCCAGTGGCACCCACGGCCTGATGACTTCAACAATTTTGGAACTAGCCAATCATCACACCCGCATGCTCAATCCTTAAGGAGATGGGATGGAATCAAAGGATGCCAGGATCACCCTGGGCGACTCTGGGAAGCTGGCGCCAAAGAAATATCTGGCGATGAGCAGGAAAAACCTACGCTAAACTGTAGGATTTCTGACTGGCCAGTGTCAACTAAGGAAGCACCTCCATAATATGGGGCTAGTGGGCACACCTCTATGCAGGATGTGTGAACAGGAAAATGAAACTGTCAGGCATGTCCTATGAAAATGTCCGGAGTTATCGTCAATAAGACAGTGTGTGTTCGGCGAGTCTTGCCCTACATCTGCCGATATAAAGGAGATGTCTCCCAGAGGCATGTCGACATTCCTGGAAAGTACAGGATGGACGATGACCTAGGGGGACAATTCCTTGGGAGGATCTGCAATGGGTCACATGTGGCCTGAGTGCTGTGGCCCTACACTCACCCTCCCTACTCTACAGATACAGATACAGAATTTTACCCTGAGGTGGATTAAAGGACAAAACAGAAGTAAAGTTGATCGCATTGCTGACTCTTTAGCCAAGGAAGCGGCTGGACTAAGGATTTTAGGACCCAGTGACACCTACGACCTGATGACTTTGACAATTGCGGAACTAGCCAAACATCACACCCATTCTCAATTCCTAAAGAGATGGGATGGAATCTAAGGGTTCAGTCTAGCCAGGATCACCTTGGGCGACCCTGGGAAGCTGGTGCTGGAAAATATCCGGCGATGACCAGGAGAAACCTCCGCTTAACAGTAAGACTTCTGACTGGCCACTGTCAACTAAGGAAACACCTTCATATTATGGGGCTAGTGGACACACCTCTATGTAGGATGTGTAAACAGGAAGATGAAACTGTCAGGCATGTCCTATGCGAGTGTCCGGAGTTATCGTCAATAAGAAAGTGTGTGTTCGACGAGTCTTGGCCTATACCTGCCGATATAAAGGAGATGTCTCCTAGTGACATGTCCACCTTCCTGGCAGAAACAGGATGGACGATGACCTAGGAGGACAACTCCTCGGGAGGATGTACAATGGGTCACATGTGGCCTAAGTGCTGTGGGCCTACAGTCACTCTTTCTACTCTATTTAAAAAAAAGTGCTGCTTCAATAAGACAATGCACAGTGTCACAAATCAATTAAAACGATGGTAAAATTGTATGAAATGGGCTTCAAATTGCTCCCGCATGTACCATATTCCCCAGATTTGGCTCCCAGCGACTACTGGCCATTCGCAGACCTCAAAAAATGCTCATCAATAAAGAATTCCGCTCAAATGAAAAGGTTATTGCAGAAACCTTTTTTGAGGCGAAAGATAAATCGTTAAATAGACATGTAATAAATGAGATTAGATACCTGAGTTCACCTATCAGTTTATTACCAGGCCAGGTGTTACTACTTTGTGTAGCAACCCGGTGAATGATATCTGATTCAATTCGATAACGAATGTATGGAGCACAAACTGTGCTTCCTTCGAAAAGTGTTTTTTGTATAATTCAATCTTTATATAAAAGTAGTTCTTTCCAAAGGGATTTTTCTTCCAGTTTGTGTCTGAAATCCATTCTTTTTTTTTTCTTTCTTTGGAAGATTCCCACACTTTTTTGTATGAAGATAAAGAAGTAGAAAGCCAAAACAGTGGATTATTTGGTGTATTATCACAAGGACCGTGTTCCAATACTAGGAACTGAATCAATTTCCAACGGTGGTCATGTACATTGAAAACCTAACATAGTTATAAGATTTACTCTTAGTCATCTCCTGATGATGGTAACTTGATTAGCGAAACCCGCGTAGAGAGACAGTACTTCAGTTATGGTGTGGGAATGTGTTTTCATTTGTAGTTTTCGTGTACCCTCTTCTCGATAAAAATCACCAAATATGAAAGAGGTTCGAAAATTTCGCTCTGAAAATGTTCGATCAGAAGTCGAAACGTATTGGAGTAAGATACTCTACAAGCCAATAACTACCTGGCTTCATGAAAGCTACATCACTATTGAGATCACATGCAAGAATATTATTATGAAGATAAACTTTTTGTCTTCTCATTTCTCACGTATAATTTTGTCGTTAATTATTTCACGCCATTCTTCCATCCTCTTATTTATGCTTCATAAAACACGAGCAATTTTTGGTCAATAACCTTATAAATTGTGGAATTCACTTATACGATGATTTTACGACATTGCAGTATTTATTAATAGTCCCGTAGAAGATTAACAATGCCGCGATGTCGACTTGATCGAATGCATGGGCTATTAGCTCGCTTCCCAGTACCCAAGTTTAATTGTTGATGATAATGTTAATTGAGGATGTCCACGAAGTGAAAATTGGTCATTCTCCACCAAAAAACAGAGTGTTCGTTTCATCAGAGTGGTCAGAATTCTCCAGAGAGGAAATTTCCCCGGTTGGATTTCCGAGGGGAAGCTCATCAAGGTCTTTCTTTTTTCGCTTACTTCTACACTAAGACCATTGGCTCTCAAAAGATACACCAAATATTCAACAGTTTTTGGTATATAATCACTTGGAAACAACAAAGATATAGTGTATTTCATTAAGCGCTTGCTACCTTTAATAAATAGGACTGGCGATATGCTATATTATATCTATTATTAGGTTTTTTTAAGGAAAAAATACAAGCACTACAGGAGAATCCTTGAGGCACTCCCAGAACGGTGCCTGTGCTTAAGTAGCGATTCACATTGGATTTGAATCGCTGGAGATTAAATCCATTTGGAAGAGTTCTCTCACAGTAAAGTTCGAGGTGTACTGAGTTGAACCTCAAAACGATAAGCAGCCACAGTCCGTCACGTATTTCTGATATGTACCGCTCTTAGTGGAATCAAACGTGCCAAGAAGAGAGACAAATCTCCAACTTTTCTTCGATGTTCCAGGCTATCAAGGTTGCACGTGATGTTCGCGTCTCCGATAAGGCGGATGACTGTTTTCTGGATGGAATCCAACAGCTTCAGGGTAAGCTTAGAGGCGGAGCTCCATACAAGATAACAATACTCCAAAGAAGGTCTGATATGAGCTTTGTAAACCATCAACAGTGCGGCGTTGGAAGCTCTTGGCTCCTACCGAGCAACGTCTAAATTGGTAGCAAACTGCCAAAAAGGACACTCCTCGATAGGAAGACTTAACAGATTCTCTGGTCTAGATTCCTGGCCATACTGGCCTGGAAGGCAATGAAACTGCTGACTCTCTTGCAAAGGAGGGTGCTGCAAGCGGTTTCATTGGACCAGAACCTATCATTGGCATCGCTTTGGGCTTTGCCAAACAAACACTGAACACCTCGATGGCAAAAAGATTTATGGACTTCTGGCAGAATCTTCCATGATTGGCTCACTCCAAGGCGTTTATTCACCCTTCGAAGCTTGATTCCAAACAGTTGTTGGACTACAGTCGAGATGAACTACGATGTCTAACAGGCCTTCTTACAGGTCACTGTCATTTGAATCATTATATGCCGAGACTCGGACTGTCGGA